>PNEQ01120380.1:41963-59318 GCA_003012365.1 Medauroidea extradentata | reverse complement strand
AGATATTAACAAAAATGTGGTATGTTACTATACTGTGACACAACAGTACGAAACGACGAATAGACTTTAAACTTGGGCAATTGTTCGTGAACAACATATACATATTCCTAGCATTTTTATAATTTTATCTCATTTTGACATTCTCACTTTTGGCAGTAAACCGACGATATATCATCTCACTAATCTCAGGTTTGGGGCATCAAATACGTTTCCGCAAAACCTTAACTCTCTGAAACTTTGTAATGTCAATAAAGTTAAAGTTAATATTTTGACAATATATAATTGAGGGCACCGTCACCAATGGTTGTGCACAGGGTAAACAGATGTTTCTCATTCGATTAACCTCTTACCTTAGATGTCTGTAACTACCATAGAACGTCAAATTGGCAGTTTTATAAATAAGGCCCAGGCGAAGTCGCTGTTAGTGGCAGGGACAAATTTAAGACTGCTTTTCGCATGGACAGCTATAGCTACTTATCCTTCTGCAGAATTAGTTCAACTAGCCGCTTGGACATTCTAACACTTGATGAGTGAAGTACCAATCTTGTGTACAAAGAGGTTTTTCAATTAATGTAAATATTATCAGTTACGAATAATACTCGCGAGCAAAGCCGCGGGGGACTGCTAGTGTATATATATGACTGCTTATCGCGTGAACAGCTACACCTTCTTACTCTGCTGCAGAGTTAGTTCGACTAGCAGCATTGTCATTTTAACACTTGATGACTGAAATACCAATTTCGTATTTAAAGAAATATTTCAGTTAAAGTAAATATTATCACTTATGCATAATACTCGCTATCAAAGCCGCGGTGGACTGCTAGTGTTTCTATAAAGAGACATTTATGATAATTTATCATGGCCATTATTTAATATACGGTAAAATAAAACACTTCGTCAATATAGGTGACACAATTGCTTTGTTATAAAACTAACTAAAAATTAAACTACTTATTAAAAAATTTGTTCTGCGGCAACAAATTGTTAATACTTATAAGTAATTTTATGTTCGGAGTCAAATCGCAGATATAGATACAAAATACTGTTACGTAGTGAAGAAGAAAATTGTGAGAGGACTTAAATTGAGTAAAAAATCAATGAGGACAAACGAAAAGTATGTGTAGGGAACTATAGGGACAGACAAAATAACTTGTACTACTAGGGCTTCCACCATCAATCTGTTACAGGCCAGATTGAACGCCTCAAAATACACGAAATTAAACTTACGTGGCAAAGACAGGTAGAACATAACTAGAACATAAGACTAACGAGAAGTAAACAATGTTATACATAGGGAAGTAGGATCATTTCAGGGACTGCAAGTATTTCTTAAAATCTACAAATAATTACTTATTAACCAAAATGTAAAACTGTACCTTTATATATTCCAATAGGGGAAAATTATACATATCAGGAGAAACTAATTAAGTAAAGTCAAAGACAAAGAAAGTCGGGTTCGAAACATGTCTGATTTATTTCAAAATAGTTTGCATCAGATAATCAGCAGCTCGTGCACAGAGCGGGTAACTTTACAAAAATCGGTCCTCGAGGAATTACAACAATAATAATACTATCATGAAATGTAGGCAAACAAGGGACAGTTTCTGCCACAGAAGGAAAGTAATACACAAAAACTTTATCTTAAAACTCATAAATGTTTAGGGACTTGATTATCAACTGTACAACTTAAAAGACAGATTAATTAACTTTGTTAATTATAACCTTTTTTTACAAATTGATTCAAATGTTAACAACAAAACACTTCTTACTAATGAATGAATAAACTGTTCAGGGGGGAAGGAGGTACAACTTGCGACTAAACTTGGAGATTTACTTACATTACAAAAGACTCGAGAAGTGTCACACCTCTTTTTATCTATTTTAGATTTGTTAACATCTCCTAGACGTTCAAACTATTGTGCACGCGATAAAAAACAGTTAACATTCGGCGAAAACCTCACGCAAACCGACCGGAATGTTGATGTTATTCCTCCGAAACATCTGCACAGGTTTCAAGTACCACCCTATACGATTCTAGTATTGCCAACCTACATGACATCAAGCCTGCCAACTATAACAACCTGTTTTCTCGAGCCTCTAATAGGAAGCATACAAGGGAAGGTGGGAGGGGAAAGAGCTACGCTTGTTTTTCTCGGCCCGGCTGTACGGTAAAACAACGTCATCCCATCTGATGACCAGTGACCTAATCAAAGCTCTTCACTTTAACTAGCCTGCACGTGGTCCACGAGTACAGTAAACATAAACCATCAGCTGTTCTCTCGCTGGGCGCTCAGTGACGTAACTAAAGTGCAGGTGGACAAAGTGCTCGACGTGCACAGAAACACGGCGACAAGAAAAGGCACAACTTTACTGGAAAGCTACGGAGAAAATAACACCACGTGTGCCATGTACAAATACGGAAAGAGTCTTACATCGCCCGGCTCTACTCGGGATAGCAATTGCCTATGTAAACTTTATCGCTACGTACCGTGTATCAATTGCCTATCTCAGGCATAGCATCTATATGTAGGGAGGGAAGGCGCGGGGAGGTAGACAAATACTCTGAAAATACAATTAATGATACACAGCTGATACTATTCAGGAAACTAGAATTCAATAAAATCAAAGGTTAAGAATTACTTGAACAGGGATCTGAACAAAGAGTGAAGGTATTTTAGCAAAAAAAAAAAACTCAGATCAGAAGAACCGCTTCGTGACAATATTAAGCTGTAAAGCACAAAAAACAAATGTGTGTTCTCTTTTAAGATAAAGTCTAATCCTCGCTCGTGTTCCTCACTTTTTCCTTCACAAGCTGAAAATGTTCGTTTCACGAATCTTACTTCGATAAGTTGGACACAGAGCGTTTTAATGATATTTAACAATGTTATTTTTTGTGTTTCTTTTTCCCCCGTTCTTTACATTTTCCGCCTACTAGAACAACTCGTCGCGCCCTAGAGCAGTGTTAACCAGGATACAATCAAGATGTTTGATCTTCTTAGATCTAGTCACTTTTTGGACGCAGGTAAACTTAACTTTGATCACTTCTCAAACGCGTTAATTTGTTCAAGTAGGACTAATTTCTTGACTTTCTCCGTCATGCCTATTGTCATTGCAGTCGTTATTATCCGACTTATGATTTTCCCCTCTTTAGGAAAATTATATGTCAACTTGTCACCTTTTCTCAGGTTGAACCTTTCTACAAAAGTATAATGAATAAATTGAATTAAAATGTACATGAGATATTAAAATACATATAAATATTCAACAAACCCATACATTTTAGTAAGTCCCATAAGTTTGTCATGACTGTACCAGTTATCATATCAGCACACTTTAAATACCCTTTCATTTATTTATATGTATGTATTGTATACACAACCAATAACATTTACGTTTTATTTTCACCCTCTTGTTTATTTGTTTATTTTTTATTTTGTTTGTGCTGACTGTTAAACATGGATAAAACCTGTTGGTCACTGTTGAAATCTATCTGGATCAGTTGAAAACCACGGGCAAATCAACTAATACCTGTCTCTTCACTATTGGAATGCTGGCAATGTTTATCGGAACTAGTGACAATTCACTGGTTTGCCAATGTTTTCCCCGGATTCCATTAGTTTAAACTGACCCAACCAAAATATGTGAAGACCGCTGCGATATTAGTGAGTATCCACTAATCCTAATTTAGAGTTTAGGTTCCCGGCGCTTCACGCGATCATCGAGGTGACTGGCTCTGACATGTTTGCTTCCCCCTCCCTCTGCCAACGGTGGAAGAGCTGGAGCGGTGGCGTGGGAGGTTGTTTTTTACGCCAGGACAGGTGGCAACTCTGCTGTCAGCACCGCACGCGCCGAGGCGCCACATGGGCCGACAAGCCCCTGGCATGTGCCTACCCCTCGCCCGAGGCATTAGCATCTCCCAGCTCTTAATTATCGCACTGCGGGTGGCCGCACCACCAAGGCGTCGCTCCTAGGCTCCTCATTAAACCTCGCAGGAGTGAAAAATTACCATTGGTAATAACAACCACCTCCAGTTTTATTTCTGAACTTTCCGAGGTAGTCACGGTGACACTAGCATTTTAGTAAGTTTGTAAACTGTATGCTGGTTCAGTTCCTAAATGTAACTTTGTTTTGCTTTTATTTTCTCTGGTGTAGTCTCTGATAAGCTTTTATCTTTTTTTATTTTATATTACATTTTCATGTAATTTAAAAGATGCGATTATATTTATGTAGCCTATGTATACATCTATATAATCTGTTCTAAGAAACGATACTCCTTGCTCGATCCAGTAAAATTTTACCTGACGAAATTACTATATTAATACTACTGTTACATGCCAAATGCTCAACGAACAATTAATTAAATGCAACAAGTAGTGACTCCGTGAAATTCGTCATAAACCCGCATAAATCAGAGGCAAACCTTAGTATTTTGCCTCAAATATAATTTGCACAACTTTGTTATTTTAATACATAAATTATTACCAGCTTATCATGTTTTCTAAATTTGATTTTAGGGTGTAAATGCATACAGGACTCTCGATAACAATCTGAAGTATTTTCACTGTATGAAGTAATTAACTTTAGTTATTTATAATCAGCTGAATCTCCACTAAACATTAAGATTTACGGTACGCTTCACCTGACATTTAACTTTATCGCAGTTTCATCGGTTTCTGTGGTTCCTTAAGAGGCCTCATATTTTTTTACTACGAAACTTCAGTGGCTTAGGTCACAGTTCACTGGTCGCCCACAAGTGTAACGAAAACAGAGTTCTCCATAGACCGTACGTTACTGACAGTAAGTGGCTATCTTCAGACTTTCTTTACACCTTCTAGCCCAAAACTTAGTTCTGCCGCCCGTCCATCCTTATTTCACTTTAACTAAGCTGACTCCTGAAACGTATTTTATGAATTTCTGTACATAATCCTGCTATACTGAGTAAACTTGGGTAACAATATTGGGCTGTAGTGTAACAATATCTTAATTAATGTTTTAAAGTATTCTGCCTCTTACAAGGTAAATTTAAACCATTCTCAAATGTTGCACACAGTTATTCACACAAACGCACACATCCCTCCCTTTTTTCCTTGTGCTTATTTTACTGGCTGAACTTCTTAGTACTTTTCTTTGTTTCTTTGCGGTATGATACATTAACTAGCAGTGGCGCAACAACGCCCACGCCCCCAAATTTTTGTTGAAAAGGGAGCCGAAAATAATAATGAATGGGTGCCCAAATGTATTATTTTATTTGTTAGGAAATGTCTGTGTAAAGTAAGCCTGCTGGTCAAATATTATTGCATATTTCTTTGCTTCTAGATTTTGCAAAGTTAAATTTAAATTTGTAAAGCAATTTCAATTTCCTTTATTGAAAAAAAAAATGAAGGAAAAAAAGGGGGGGGGGGCAAATTACCTGTCCCTCCCTAAATTGGAGAGCTTATCTCGCCACTGTTAACCAGTGATTGTCTGTGAGCCCTTTCTCTTAAGTCTCTGTTTTTTTTATGTAACAATCATTACTTCAAATGATTTTTCAATAAATACATAAGCTTTGTCGATGTGACAATTGAAATACGTGTACGTACACAAACCCGCATTTAAATGTATGTTTAATGGATACATATACATAATGATTTAAGACGGAGAGTTTTGTGTGCTGATAGCTTTTACCAAAATGTATCGAAAATGGATTTTTAATTTGGCTTATCAGTAAATATAGTTGAAATACTAATATCCTGAAAATTTACTTCGAATTAATATTAGATAACAAAAAAAAATATGTTTTCAAATTTAAGACGTTGTTCACAATTATTTTGAATAATACATCAAGTAGTTTTATGGATTGTGTTTGATTAAATTTATCAAATTTAACGTAAATTTTTCATGTAGTGTAATGCCGTTAACATTCATTTTACGGACGAATTGAGAACACTTTTTTGACGTACTTTTATGTGTGCTACCACTTCATCACAACATGTTTTTAACCCTGGACAAAAAAAAACTAGCGGTTTAATAAGTTTGACAACTATGTCTGTCTATCTGTGTGTCTGTCTGTAGCATCGTATCTCTCAGTGTTTTATATTAATTTACAGCTAGTATTATCGGGATGGTTCTTAGTTTTATTTGATGAAAATCTGTCCAGCTATTTATACGTTGTGAGCTATTTTCCAAATTTGCGTGAAAATTCCCGGGACGTATAATGCAACATTTAACCACATACTTTTACATTTAATTTATTTGTGGTGCAGGCGAATGGAAAACCTTTAAAAATTTAACAGAGCTTTTAGTGTGAAAAGAATCGTTATGGTACATGTTTGTAAACCCGATACTTTAAACACAGGAATGTAATATATCTTTGGTAAAGAATGTAGATTTGTAGGAATTTCTTTGTAATATTTATTCGGAGTTCAAATATATCTGAGATATTTTAAGAGATATGTTTTCGTTAAGGGCGTCCAAGTGGGTAAAAATTATAATTTTATATTTGTATGAAGTAGTGTTAATTTTGTAGACGTTACTTGGGAGTTAATTTTCCTCTTACGAAAAAAATTTACCTCAGTAATTTTCCCATTATGGCATTTCAAAGTCAAAATTCACATGTTTTTAGTTCTTATAAGAAGCAAATATCAATCAATATAAATAAATCTAAAATTCACACTGAAACTTAATGTCAAGGTCTACTGTTTAGCATATTTGAAAATATATTACAAAATGTTTTTGTAGTTAAAAAAATTTCGGAAATTATGAGTTTTTTGCCATACTTATCGATTTTTTAAAATACAAATATGGCAAATTAATGAAAGATTCCATTATTATCTATGTCAATCAGTTTACCGAGAATATATCCTATTCTTTGATGAAGATACATTTTTGACATAATTTAAACAAATGTTTTGGCTACAATAAAACTGTCTAACACTCCCACTTAAAGCCTCTTCCTGCCTTATCGCATTTTTAAGCTTTCAGATAATATGGGATCCTTTTTCGCTACTTTGTGGGGCATCTCTACGCAATTTCAGAAAAAAAAAATACTACATTAAAGTTTTCTGAAATGGATGTGTGCGATCAGATGTTGGTTTCCGTAACTACAGTAAGCTACTGCTGTTTATTTATGAAATACGTTTACATAAGTTCACAAATATAACTGTAATTTAGGGCAAACACATTTATTGGTATGGACATGTATAAAAATTAAGTTAATTTATGTAGTACCTGTCTCGCCAAATAAACTAAAACAATTAATAACAGTTTATTTATTACCCTACAGTAACTGAGGATGTAGCATCACTTATAAAATGAACAAAAATAGTTTCAGTCGAGAAGCAGACTGACAGATTTCATGAATCGAAACATATCTGAGACAAGGCTAACGGAAAATTCAGGGACGAATTAGTTACAGGGATAAAATGTTCAGAGAAACTAAATTTGGGATGGTAATTTTGTTGAGATTATTGTTGAGACAAACTATATTGATGTAAAGCAGTTAAGTGGTTTGAATGCAGTAAGTACCGAGCGAGCTGGCTTAACGGTAGCACGTTGTACTCGCATTCGAGATGACCTGGGTTCGATCCCCGGCTCCGGCAATCCTCTTTACGGTTGTCCATGGTATTTCTAAATCGCTCCAGGCGAATGCTGGAATGGGTCCTTAAGGTTCCATTTCAGTAACAATATTAATATATTTTTTTTTAGAAAAAAAAAATTCAAATAAGCGATTATAACTAAAATTATATTTACATTTCGCTACATTACAGACCTAGCGATTTAGTTGTTAACATATATGTACGCTGAAATCTGTATGACAATTTTTTTTATATTCATAATTTGCCCTACTGATTGCGACCTAACTATACATTACTAGCAGTATTGCCTGATTGTATTGTAGCCCACGGTAAATACAATTTGAGGTATAATCGCATGTTTAACATTTTTCTTCTCAGAATTTCAAAAAAGTAAAAATTAATCAAATTCAATATGGCGACTGAAACCGAGCCTTAACAACGGCCATGGCCGACTCCTCTTCCAGATCCTGTCATTGCATCAAGTTGTGTAAAGGCGGTTCGAGATAAAGCGAGCACTCAGAAAAGCCCTGCTAAGGTTCTATTTTCACCGAATTCGTATATTTCCGCGCGTAAGGTCTAACGACGTGAAATGTCTTACCTCTCTGGACACGTCACTTAATTTTTGCGCATGTAAGATAAATTGTGCAGTCGGTAGGTACTTATATAATTTTTTAAAAATATTTTATTAATTGTATAAAATATAATTATGTTGATTTATGTTTATTTTGTTTCAGTATTAGTGAATTTAAATAGGAAAATACACTGAACTATACTGCGTGATATCGCTGCCAACCATACAAGCAGTAAGGGGACTATAGTTAATGTTGAATTATATACAGTAACGGCTAGTGATATTTTTCAAAGGTTAAAATTTTAGTGCTCACTTTATTCCGAACGACCTATATCACCATCTTTAATGACCTCGCTATCGATGAAACGTAAAGTCCACTTCCTCTTACCTTGAATGCAAGTACTTACCTTAGGTCAATAAACCTTTGACGCCTATTCAAAAAATAACAACATCTATTATTTTCTAGACTATTATGTGCATATAACAACTCCTCGTCGTTACTGAGTGAATACAACTGTAATTCAGTTCATTGTCTTACGCTTAGACGCGAGAAGTAACCGATCTGCTGGTTGTAACTAAGCCACGGTACTAAATTTCTCTCTCTTGAACTGTTGAGTAACTGTACTTGTAACAATTATGTGAGTTCTGAAATATGCGCATTTATCGCGGTATTTGTCCCAAAAAAAAAAAACACTGAACAATAAAATAAAATAGCTCAAAAATTGAAATACTAAAATTAAAGGAAAGAACACGAGATTTCCCGCTGTCTATAATATCCAGTTAAGCTTTTGTTAGGTTTCCCGTACATGATTACTTTTCTCAGTGAGAGTGTAGGCCTAAATTAACCCAAAATGTTGCAATTTGTCATGCATATCTCAAAATAAGAAATAAAATCGTTGTCGGTCCATATATTGCTCTCTTCTAATAAGGTAGACCTTCAATAATAACATAATAAAGGATACTTTCTTTTGCCGGCCTTTGCAGCGTAGTCGGTGCGAGATGTCCTGGGTTTGAGTCCCGGCTAGTGGTAGAGTATAGCCGATTCTATTGCAGGATTCGGGATGGGGATCGGGAGATCTTCACAGTATCTCGACTAGTAATTATTTCTTATATATATTCTACCCACCCTTTTCGTTTCTGTCCGTTGTCTTGATTCCTAGCTTTTTTTTTTTTATGTTAACCTCTAGGTCGGGTTGCAAGTAGTTATTACTGATCATCTCCAATGTGGCGTTGATTATTGAGACTTCGGTACTGAGTCTTTCCACCAGGAGAGCTAGTAGCTATACCAATCGTCTTGGTTACAGTGTTGTCTGCTAGATAGCGTTTGTGTTGTATGTACTAATGGTTCAGTTTGTCTCCGTTTCCAAGTCTCACCGTTAGGAACGCTACCCCACCTAACCTAACCTGTCCTAACAAGTCACATTTACAACCTCGTCTTTATTCTTCCTTCAAGCTAACACTTGTTTTCCCTTGTATGTTTGTCTTGTACTACATTTTTTACCTTGTGTACTGCTTTTTAAGTATTTTTTATAACGATTTGACTTTACAGATTTACATGTGCTTGGCCCTCTCTCTTTCTCTCCACCCTCCTCGCTCTTCCTCAAACCTCCTCCTCCCCCTCTCTCCCTTCTCTGTCATTCCACCCTTTATTCTCTCTCTCCACTATGCACTTCTCTCCCTTTACCGTGCTCCTTTTTCCCTCCACCTACCTCTTCTCTCTCTCCCTCAACCGTCATCATCTCTCTCCACCCTCCTCTCTCTCACCACCTCCCTCTTTCGCCCTCACAGATATTACATTTTGCTGTTTGAATTTCTGAGTTACACCTCCAAAGACTTTTATTTATATTTTTTGTTTTGAATATTTGGTTTTATTTATTTTCTTGTACGTTGGACTTTGGTTTGTGGTTTCTAGTGTCCCACAGTAACTATCCGTACTTTGGTTTAAGTAACGTTCTTGTATGTAGATGATTGTTAACAATATGTAATTTATTTTGAATTATTTAATTTTTTTTTTCCTGTATCTAAACTCATCTATCATGACCTAACCTCCTACCGAGTCACATGTCTAACCTTGTCTCTGTTTTTCTTTTAACCTAACACTTGTTTTCCCTTATATGTATATCTTGTACTACTTTTTTAAACTTGTGTATCACCTTTAAGTATTTTTATCACGTTTTGGCTTTACGGAGTTACATATACTATCTCTCTCTTCACCTTCCCCTTCTCTCTCTACCTCCCCCTCCTTTATCTCTCCCTCCCCTCCACCACTCACAACCTTCCTCTCTCCCTCCACTATCCTCTCTGTCACTCCACTCTCATTTCTCCCTCCCCGCCTTCTCTCTCACCCTCTCGGATTTTACGTGGGGGTTTTCTGTGTAGGGCTTCAAAAGACTGTTTTATCGTTTAAATGTTTGGTTTTAAAATATTTTTCTTGTATGTTGACCTTTTGGTGTGTGGTTTCTAGTGGTGCAGAGTAACTTTTAGTATTTTGGTATTTTCTTGCATGTAGATGATTGCAGACAATATACTATTTGTTTGATGTTTCGCCTGTAGCTAGAACTTTGGAATACTGTTCGTGTTAAACTTCCACTGACTTTTTTTTTTCTGAATCTAAAAAAGTCTGAGATTTTTCGTTAGGTGTCAGAACTATTGTATACATAATATTCTCGAGCTGTTGTGAAACATCGGATCTACAAATATCGGTAACTCTACTCAGTGACGCGGTTGTGCTCCTTAAACAGTTTTTCGATGTAGTCTTAGGGAGTATCGTGATTTCTTCGGTAGCCTTCTCGTCACATTATTAATTCTTGTTGCTGCTAGTAGAGTACCAAGCCTCTCTTCATTGTGGTCCTCTAGTAGTATGGGAGTTGCATTAGGTGTTAAGACTTTGTCAGATAATGTCATTTAAGCTTATTGTGCGGATCTTCTCAGTTTAGTCAGGATGTATGAGACTGTCGGGAGAGATATAATGAACACGACTTACCATTAGTCAGAGTATTGTGGTAGAGTGTTTACTCCGTCTTTGAACATACATCTCTTGTCGTCTAGTCTATTAAGCGCCAGTTGGTTGCTACACTCGGAATATAGTTGCTTCTTCCATAATCTGATTTTATGTACAGTCACTCACATAACCTTCTCTCTGTTCAAAGCCCTGATGTAGTCCTCGAAGGAAATTTTATTTTTTATCACACATTTCTGGATTCCCTTAGCCTTTTCGCATTCATTTTGACAGCGCCTGTATGCTTATATCTTCACACACACTCTTACAAACTCAGTTATAGGCACGCCATTACATTCGTCTTTAAATTTGCATAGAACCTTTGTGTTTTGAGGCGCGCAGCTTCGATGGTCGACAGAAAAGGCTGATGTATCAAATTCATTCTACAAGTTAGGATCGGTGAACATGTCTTGGTAAAAGACGCCAGTTCGTATTTTGTAGATGAAACTGTAGGTGTCCACGTAGGCCAACTGCAAGTCATCACCGTACTTAGCCTTCATTATATCATAATGGAACCGGTACATGAGCGTCTTCGACAGATCAAGTACAGCAAGGCAGGGATGGATGGGCTTATCGAACAAGATTGCTTCATGCTCAAGTATCACAAGCGACAGGTTTTCTGAGTAAATTTTTCTGTCATTGAAGGCAAGTTGTAGCAGTCAGTCCGTCGGTGTCAGTGCGTAAGAGCCAGTGCGTAGGAGTCAGTGCGTAGGAGTCAGTGCGTAGGAGTCAGTGCGTAGGAGTCAGTGCGTAGGAGTCAGTGCGTAGGAGTCAGTGCGTAGGAGTTAGTCCGTAGGAGTCAGTGCATAGGTGTCAGTGCGTAGGAGTCAGTTCATAGGAGTCAGTACTTAGGAGTTGTCGCCAGGCCACTGACCAAGAAACGAAAACTGCCTATAAATTGTATGGTGAACTTGTCACAGAGAAGTTTCCAAATATAAATGTTTCCCCTTTGTTGCGTAGGATGACAGTAATGTCCTTGCTGACCTATGCCAGTTCTGCGAAATTAAAGATTTAATACCAAATTTCATTTCCGTAACATATAAATAATTCCCATTAGTTATTTTTCGATTTCGTAAAGCCGTTCGTGAAATACAGGCCCTAACACGTGTACATACATCTGACTGTATGAGGCCTCTGTTTTTAAGTCAGAGGCTATGAATGCTAGCAAAATGTACACCCAGTGTACGAAATAAGTAAATAGTGAGAGTAAATAATCAGTCACACGAGGTGTCACGTTCAGTTACTGTTTGTCGTTCGAGCACTATCTCTGTACGCACAGCCTACTTCAAGTGCTTATTAACTGCACTACGTTTGAGCTCATCGTGGTATTTAGCTAGTGAATAGTGTATTAATCAATATTTTAGGTAAGAGTAAAGAGCAACAAGAGACAGTCCCTACCATAACAGCGTCTGGTCTGTAGGAGGTGTGCCGTATCAATCACTCGCAAAGACAAGCAGATTAAGCATTTGCATACCTGTAATGATAACATCGAGAGAGAAGTTACTACTTGCTGTAAGTATTGTAAGAAGCAGTTCACAGAATTTTGCAATGCTCATCGACATGAGGCAGGTTATGAGCACAATATGAAAATAAATTTGCTGAAATGCAACTACTGCAGTGCCCAGTTCACTCGTCTTGACAATCTGGCTAGGCACACGAAGATCTGTAAGGGTAAAGTAGCACGACCAGTTCAGAAAAAGCTACGTGAGCAATCACTGGAACCTGCTCGGCCATCCTGCTGCAGGATGCCATCAACCTGTTCTAAAAACGTAGTAGGGTCTCGTATGGCAACAAAGTTCGGGTTCGTCATTGCGGAAACTGCATTCCGTGGGAATGTGAAGACTTATGTGTCTGAGATTGATAACACCAATGTAAATACCTGACATATGTATGTATGGAAACATCATATGATACAGTAGTTAAATAATAAAGTGTATAACTGCGGAGCCCTTAAATTCTTACTGGAATGCGATTATGTGAAGCAAGGACCAATCGATTCCATCGGTGTAGGGTGTGGGAACATGCATGGGGATATGTTTGCAGGGAGTTGGGGCATGTGTGGAGGGTGTGGGGAAATGTGTGTAGGGTATGGGAACATGTGTGGAGGGTGTGGGAACATGTGTGAAAACATGTTTGGAAGGTCTCGTGGCATGTGTGGAACATGCAGAGACATGTGTAGAGCATATGAATCATGTGCGGAGCACGTAGTTTTATGGGAGGTACATGCAGTTCTATGTGAGGTGACTGCAGTATTTTGTGAGGTGCCTATAGTTATATGTGAGGTGCCTGCAGTTTCATGTGAGGTGCCTGCTGTTTTATGTGAGGTGCTTGCAGTTTCATGTGAGGTTCCGGCAGTTTTATGTGAGGTGCCTGCAGTTTTATGTGCTGTTCCTGTGGTTTTATGTGCGGATCCTGCAGTTTTAATGGGGTTCCTGCAGTTTTATGTGAGGTGCCTGTAGTACTATGTGTGGAGGGTGTGGGGACATGTGTGGAGGGTGTGCTAATATGTGTGGAACATGTGGAGTGTGCATGGAGCCATTGAAAACATAAGCAATGTTTATATAAAGGGCGTATTTTTCTATGGGTAATGCACAGTCTTGTGTGGAGCCTGTGGAACTATGAGTGAGTTTTCGGGGTACACGTCGTTTGTCCTAAAATCGTTTATCCTAATTTTAGGACAAACTATTTTAGGACAAATGCTGTTTAGGATAAACGATTTTAGGACAAACAACTTTAGGACAAACGAAATTAGGACAAATGACTATAGGACAAACGATTTTAGGACAAATGACTTTAGGACAAACAATTTTAGGACAAATGTAGTTTAGGACAAATGACTTTAGGATAAACGAAATTAAGACAAACGATTTTAGGACACATGAATTTAAAAACTGAAATTTATTTTTAGGATAAACGAAATTAGGACAAACGACTTTAGGACAAACGACTTTAGGACAAACGATTTTAGGACAAACACCTTTTAGGACAAATGACTTTAGGACAAACGAAATTAGGATAAATGACTTTAGGACATATGATTTTAGACAAACGAAATTAGGACAAACGATTTTAGGACAAACGATTTTAGGACAAACGATTTTAGGACAAATGATTTTAGGACGAACGAAATTTGGACTAATGGTTTTAGGACAAACGATTTTGGGACAAACGAATTTAGGACAAATGATTTTAGGATAAACAACTTTAGGACAAATGAATGTATAAAAACCATTTTATGATCGTCTGTGATGGAAGAAAAGTGTCCTTCGTTCGGGGGTGCGGCGTTTGTCCTAAATTCGTTTGTCCTAAAACCATTTTTTGAGGTTTTGTTGCTTGAACTTCGTTTGTCCTTAAATCGTTTGTCCTAAAGTCATTTATCCTAAATTCGTTTGTCCTAAAGTTGTTTGTCCTAAATTCGTTTGTCCTAAAATCATTTGTCCTAATTTCGTTTGTCCTAAAATCGTCTGTCCTAAAATCGTTTGTCCTAATTTCGTTTGTCCTAATTTCGTTTGTCCTAAAATCATTTGTCCTAAAGTCATTTATCCTAATTTAGTTTGTCCTAAAGTCATTTGTCCTAAAAGGTGTTTGTCCTAAAGTCGTTTGTCCTAAAGTCGTTTGTCCTAAAGTCGTTTGTCCTAAAGTCGTTAGTCCTAATTTCATTTATCCTAAAAGTAAATTTCAGTTTTTAAATTCATTTGTCCTAAAATCGTTTGTCCTAATTTCGTTTATCCTAATTTCGTTTGTCCTAAAGTTGTTTGTCCTAAAATCGTTTATCCTAAACAGCATTTGTCCTAAAATCGTTTGTCCTAAAAGTGTTTGTCCTAAAATTAGGATAAACGATTTTAGGACAAACGACGTGTACCCGTTTCATCTACAAAATACGAATCGGCGACTTTTACCAAGACATGTTCACCGATCCTAACTTCCAGAATGAGTTCGATACATCAGCCTATCCTGTCTACTATCCATGATATACGCCTCAAAACTAAACGTTATATGCATTCTTTATTTTTATGAGTTTAACATTGTCGCCTGCAATGTCTTTATCCACTGTGATTTTTTTTAGTTTGGTGTATCAGTTGGTTTTATTGTAGTCGTTGAAACGGAAACATGCAAAATATGACTTTAACAAGCCGTTACGCGAAAACTATGAGAGAAAAAAAAATTTCATAAGAGCCAAATTTAGTCACATTTTGTGTCTAAAATAAGAAAAAAATATCTGGTACAAATGAAAAAATAAAAAAAATGGTGATGAAAATTGCGGTAGACAGCGCCCTTAAGGTCATGAGCCTGAGTTTCTTCGCATTTAACGACAATTATTTTTTTAAAACGTAAATGGGAGCCGATATAGTAAAATTGATTCGTTACTTGGTTATGGCTGATTTAGCTCTACTCATCAAAAAGTTGGTCTCGAAAAATTACGTTGCCTAGCAAAACCAATTTGCAAATAAGTTACGATGCGATTTTACGATATCGATTTTCGTATGCATTTTAAAAAATAATTCTCTCTAAAGCCGAGAAACTCGGGCCTAAGCCTGTAACGGTGAGACTTGGAAATGGAGAAGGACTGAAACATTAGTACATACAACACTTACACTATCTAGCAGACGACACTGGAAATAAGACGATTGGTATAACTACTAGCTCTCATGGTGGAAAGACTCAGTACCAAAGTCTTAACAATCAACACCACCTAGGAGACGATCAGTAACTACTTGCAACCCGACCTAGATGTTAACTATATAACTAAAAAAAAAAAAAAAAAAAGAAAGAAAAAAAGAGTAACTTGGAATCAAGACAACGGACAGAAACGAAAAGGGTGGGTAGAACATATACAAGAAAGAATTACGAGTCGAGATACTGAAAAGATGCCCCGATCCCAATCCCGAATCCTGCAATTGAATCTGCTATACTCTATTACTCCGGCTCGAGCATGGATGTTATGTTGTCCCTTCACCTCTCTTCACCCTTTGCTGCTCTTAATACTTTGTTGTTAAAGGGGCGTACACCCTCTCACTTGTCATCTCTGCTGTTGTTTATTTTTCAGAAAGTTATGTTGTTGAAGTTATAAGGTAAGAGACCAAGTAAGTCTCTGTCTGAATACATATCGTGGTTGAATAATCTTTGGCCCTTTTAAAAGATTGTTGAACAATGAAAAAATATTATTGGTGTTTTGGCAATACGACACCCTGCTTCGCGTAAATAAGTTGCCAAAATCTTTTTTAAAATGTTGTTTTCTTATGTTATTTCAGGAGGAGTACATGCTTACAAAGTGATTTTGGCACACATCCAGTGATAATTACACATTATGCATTTACTCTTGTTCCTGTCATACAAATATGTTACATGTAGTGTTTCATTACGTTAATTTAATGCAACTGTTGCTTCATATTTTTTTTTAATGTCACTTTTCCTGTAATATAGATACGTTATGTGTAGTGTTTTATGTCCATTAAATGCAACTGCTGCTTCATAATTTTTTAAAGTTACTTTTCCTGTCATAGAGATATGTTTTATGTAGTGTTTCCTTATGTCCATTAAATGCAACTGCTGCTTTATAATTTTTTAATGTTACTTTACGGAACAAATTCCGAACCACTACATAGTTACATCTGCTGGTTTTTTGTGACTTTTGGATATACTATGGGAAAGGTTTTGGACTTTAAAAAATATTTGCCAAACCTTTTGGTTTTTGAATATACAATTTTCGAATAACAATTATTTTTATGCTTTACGGGAAGGTCTCCGAAAAAAAACTAATGAAACATTTGGAAGTGTTTTTGTGAATTTCATATATGTTAGGGGAAGTACTGTGGTCTTAGTTTTCTGAATAGTAATTGTAAGACGCAAATTTGTTGTGTTATTTTATTCTTTGATGTTTTCCGGGACGTTTTATAAGAATACCAATAGCAAATTTAGGTTATCGTGTGTTTATATAATGTAACTCGGGAGAAGATGCCAGCTCGGGGAAGATGCCAGTCATATAGGTTTTTTACGTTAATTTAATTATTATTTAAACTTGTTTTAAAACACTTATAGCTCATTATTGACTAACACAAGTGTCCAGCGAAGATTGTACCACATGGAAATATTTTTTGCACGTTAAATTAAAACATTATGGCTTTAAAATTCGTTAGGTGTTGCATATTCCCCCGAGTTACATGATATATATATGTATATATATATATATATTTATATATATATATATATATATATATATATATATATATATA
>PNEQ01120380.1:0-41863 GCA_003012365.1 Medauroidea extradentata | reverse complement strand
TTTATTGCAATTATGCCATTAATTGACCTTTTGGCCTGGAGAACTGTCGATTTAAGTACTTACTTATGTTACCTGGAATAAATTACATCGTCTAACCTCTTGAACCATCCAGCACACAAACGTCGTACAAAAAAATATCTACAATCATATTTCTTGATATGGAAATGCATGACAAATAATATTAATTAATTATTGCTTGAAATGACTCGGTTGTGTATTTCCACAACGTTATCATGGTTAAATTTAAAATGGCTTCAACAGTTCTCCGTACATTTCTAGTCACCTACATATTGCTGCCACGTTTAAGTCAACGGGAAAGTTTTATTCTTACTTTGACTTTCAAGTTGTAATTTTCGTGATAATATAATCTCACTTGACATATTTTAGCACATAATGGTATGAGTACATGGCTTAATTAGCGTCTCAGTGAAATTCAGCAAGCAAAGTTAGCCTTTTTTAACCTTGGAATTTTAACACATGTATACATTTCTTAGTCTTAAGTAAGCCTACATTATTTCCTCTCTATAAAATGTAGTCCTTCAAATAACCGAGATAAATAGTATGTTATGAGCTACGTATTGTATGTTTCTCATTATAAAGCTGAAGTTTCGAAATTCAGAAACTGCCAGCGTTATTCAGCAAATAATTTACCGTTGATCGCAGGATAAATGACGTGTTCTAGCCATATGAGGTTGTAAGCCAGATAAAAAGGGTATCATAGGTTTACTTTGTTTAGGCGAGTAGTTCAAGTTGACAACGTGCTCTCACAGTAAAAGTAAATTTATTTATGTGCCAAGATGCAACAATTTAAAAAGATTATTTGACAAGATAGGGGTTTCATATTGCCAGGATTTTCAAAAGTATTTTTGTTTTCTATACGCCTTTACTTGAGACTTTGACTTTATTAATTACTATATTATAAGTTTTTTACGTCTATGTGAGGGTTACGGTCGCGCTGAGTCCCAGGAAAAGTATTCCGTTTGTTTGAGAAAGTTTTTATGTTCGAGAACCAAATCTTCTTCCACTGGAAGTCAAAGATGTCTCAAGTGTATCATCCGTAGGTCGTTCCCGGCTATGAACTCCTGTGGCACAGCAAAGCACAAACTTCTTCAAACCAAGCTGTTGAGAGGAAATCTTACCCGAATTGCTTCCACAGAAACTTTCCTCTATATTGTTTACTTAAGACGTACTTAAATTAACTTTGCAGCACCAAGCAGCAAACTCATTATCGTTTTTCCTAGAGTATGTTTCCGCAGATGTTCTGTAAATTTTGTTCTCACTTACGAACTTATGTGATGATATGAGACAAGTTGACAACTTGTACAGTTATTTTGTGTTTTAGTTAAAATTAATTTTATGCTTCAAAGCGAGTTGTAATCCAGTTTTCAAGACAATTTCTAGTGTGTTTGGTAGTTATGTTTTTTTGCCAATTAAAATTACCACAAATTTACGAAAGACATTTTATTGATAATGTACTGTATTTGTCACAGGCAGCGAGAAAATATATTTGCTCTAACTTTACGGTTCTTTTTTTTTTTTTTTTTTCAACGTTTATTCTTACTATGTTTTTGTAATTTTTAAGACGAAAACTTTTCTGCATAACTATTTATGCATCGTCCTGAAGATACGTACATAACGTTTTCATTTCTCTTTCATTCAGTAATACATATAGAACTTAATAAATGTTTATTCCATACTGGGCCTATCTGTTTTTGTCTTAATTAATGAAAGTCGTCAAAAGTAAACGTATTTATTGTACTGAAAATACATGGCAATGATTACTTTTAAGTAATGATCAAAAATAAATTAAAATTTACAAAATATCTTTGAATTCTGCAGAATGTTATCACAATAGCTAGTTTTAATAAGGCCTACATTAGTATTTTGTTGCAAGATTGATATATTCCTTCAATTAGCTTACATAATCCAGGTATTTTAAACAATATGCCATGAAAACCTGTAAACAAATATTGTAAATCCAAAAAAAAATTGTATTTATCGACTATTTAGTATGTTGAACAATATAATAAAAGTCTCAAATCGTAATATGCCGGCTTAATTTATTTTCCAAGAAAGAAATGTATAAGAAACATTTTATAGCAGCATTGCAAATAACATATTTTCCCGACCCGTTAAAATAAAAAAAATTAAAATATGTTGTGCATCAGAAAATTAATGCGTATATTCAACCTAGTGTATGAAACAACATACTAAAGTCCCAAGTCGTAATGTGTCTGCTTCATTTATTTTCAGGACAAGAAAGGTATTAGAAAAATTTTATAACAGCAATACAAATAAAGTATTTTAGAAACCCGTAAACAATTGTTGTATAGCCGAAATTGGATGCATATATTCTACCTAGTGTATTTACCGACATACAATAAGTCCCAAGTTGCAATGTTGCGTCTTTATTAATTTTTCAGTCAGAAAAGCTGTAAGTTACATATTTAATACGATTTTTTGTAACAAACTGTGTCAAACACCGAAAAAAAATTGTAAGTCTAAAAATTGGTGAATATTTTCTATTTAATGTGGTGTACAAATTTCGAGAAGTGTATAAAAACGATGGTTGGAAGTAATTTTGCCGATGTTAAGCTAACAAGGAAAAACAGAGGTTTCGCTGGCTGTAGTTAACAAGAGAATCACAATAATAAATGAAGTTGTGTCTGTAAACTCACAGCAACTATATATGTGCAATTTAACAATAATGATGGTGATTTACTTAATTATGTAAGCATGAGCTTGCACCAATGCCCTCAGTACTGTTTGAAGATGTTTCCGTACGGAATACTGTCAGACATGCCATTTTAGATGTCTTCATTTCAGAATCAGCTCCCCAAATTTTACTGAAAACATTTGAAAATCGTTAATGATTGTGGATATCTCCTTCGTGATCTAGTTTTGGGACATTAATCGAACGATACCTTCAATGCGTAGTACGGCATTATTGAACGTCTGCTTTTGTGGTCATTGATGGTTACAACGATGTTCTGCCCACAAACAGAGAGGAGGAAACACGACGTGCATTACATAAGAGATCTCCTTACATGGCTTTCAACTCAAATGACATCGTAACAGTTTCCCAAACAAACTTTATTTTAATTGGGAGCAATAATACAAGTATCATCAGCATAGCATACCCTTACTCGCATTCCACACTGCAGGATTGAAGATACAAAGTCACTGCAGGTCGTCAGGTCACAGTTGTAGCCACTAACACTGATATTCTCGTAATGCTACTAGATCTATCACAAGAAGGTATACGTATAAATGTACTCAGTCAAGGGGAAAAATATCTACAGGATCGGTGATATTCAGAGGTAGATAGGTCTGAAGAAAAAAGTTTGTCTATATATTCTTTGTTCATGCAATCACAGGTTGTGACACAACTCTAGCTGTTTTCGGCAGTAGGAAAAAGAAGGCATGAAAGACGCTTGACAAACCCAATGTTCAAACATCACAAAAGTGTTCGACAAACCTTCAGCATTTAAAGGCCAAATTATTGCTACTGGTGAACAGTTTCTAGTTTGACTGTACATCAATGATTATAATACGAGCTTGGATAAACTCCATGGTCGTATGCGTGCTTGTTCTCTTGCAAAGCAGATAGACACTGCCTTATTTGAACTACTACTATCGTAGTAAGGCCGAAGCAAAACTTCAGAACGTAGGTAAGTTGTAGTGAATTTAAAGCGACATTCTGTACCACGAATAGTGCTGTATTACCTAAAAAAATAACAAGCGTTTAACCAAAATATCTGAAAGAAAGAGACCAGAAAATGCAATGTTTAGTTACGCTGTAAATTTTGACATTGAATATCTCAGTTCTAGTAAACTGAGAGTTTGTTAATATTAAATAACTGCGTCTAATAGGCCCGTCAAGTAATTTTCTGTAAAGAGGAGGAGAATGAAAAAATTAGCCGTCCAGAAGTTTTCGGTTTTTAATTTTGCGATAGAATTCCCATAATTATAGTAATTTCAAAATTACGCTTTCCAAACTCTCGCAAAAACACTACGTCACGACATGGCCGCCATCTAACGTCACAAGCCATCCGAGCGCAGTGACAACACCGGGCAATCTGAGACGACGATTAGGTTAATGGTGTTGGAGAGTTAAACATTTCATCAAAATGTCAAATAACAGATGGCGTTTTGTACCTCGTTGTACAAACACAAGTGTGAATTCTGCCAGCATACTATTTTTTCCGTCCAAAAAAATAAATAAAAGTTGCGACGGAGATGGTTTAAAGCAACGCGCCGAGACGTCGATGTTTCTGTGACTTACATTTTATATTGCTGTGAAGATCATTTTATCGTAAGTATGATTGGTTGACCATGTGATCAGAAAGGGCACCATTATCCACGCTATATGTTCCACAAAAACAATTTGTTACATGTTAAAATTTATTACGTACAAGTCACTATAGCTACCGTGAACCAAATGCTGACGTACTGTTAACATGGTAGACTTTACTAAAAAATACTGAAAATAATATGAGTTAGCCTAAACTTCATAGTCACACATTTAATTTGAAACAAGTCACGCTGTAGCCTAGGGCCGAATGCATGGTTGTTTTAAGTCTGGCTTAATTTGGTCTATACTATTGTTTTTGACAGCATTTATTGCAAAATAAATACTGTGTTTTTATGTGTACGTCTATGTTAGGTTAAAAAAGTTAGTAACTTCAAACTTGAAGTTTTACTTGAACTCAATTATGAGCATTCGGCTTCTAACCTACAAATGAATGTGTACTCCTTGTAATAAACACACGGCATTCAAAAAATTACTCTAGCCCCTATATTGTTTAATGCTCATTAATTTTTCTGTTAGGTTACATTGTAAGAAATATTAAGTGATAAAGGTTTACTAACAATGTTGACTAATGAAATAAATGATTGAAGAAAACGAGATACAAAATACCTTACGGTGATAAAAGTATGTTGAGCCATTCATGTGCAGGTTATGGTGGAATTCTGTGGTTTCATGATAAATCGTATAGGTCTAAGAAAGCAAGTAAGCTTAGGTGAGAAGCTTATACATGTATCAAGACTGACAAAAATGCAGAGCTTATAAAACAATTTTCAATCACTCCAAGTAATACATTTTTTCCGTGATTAGTTATCTGCAAACAACATATTTTAGGTTAAAACATACTGTGTTATTACATATTAACACAGGCCTAACCAGACGTCATCACTACCATTCTGACATAACGAGGTTTCGTATATTATGTTTATTTTATCTTAGTAAAAGTGTTCACGTCAATATTTGTAAAAGTCTTCAAATTCACTGCAAACCATTTACACTTCAGCAGAAGAAGCTTATTTTGAAACTTACATTTTAACCTTGGTGCCTTTCACTTTGGGAATATTAAAGCATGCATTTATTTTTAAATATTCACAAACCTTGAAACAAAGAAGGTTGTTCAACTGAGCTTTCACATATCCGTCAACTACAGACAATGGTTAACTACAAAATCGTCCATTACACTGTAAAGCACGGCAAACAGTATTGTTTACACTCTAGAACTGGCCTGTGACGTGGGACAATCAAAATTCGTTTTCACCCGAGACCACGTCGCCTGCTATTGTCACCACTTTATTTTGCTTTGCATAATTAAATGACATATTTATATTTCAAAATTATATTAAAAATAATTATCTCGTGTGTTAAATTTAATATTTAAATATATTTAACTGAAATCCGTTTTTTATGCACGGGGTCCATTATACATTCCTGTTTTTAAAGGTTTCCTGCTTGAAAACCTATTTTTCTCGGAACTCATGAAAATGTTTGAACGGGATTTTCAACGAAGGTTTGAGCGACTCATAGGTGTATTACGACATGCTTCATACACGTCGAGACGGTAATGAACTAATTTAACTCTGTGGAAACAATCATCTTAACATAATGGGAATGTAAAAGGCCACTATGATCATGGATATTCGTTTCCTGTAAAAAAAATTTAAAATTTAGATTTGCTTATTGTTTAGCGAAAAATATGCTATCCGAGGGGGATTAGCTCTTAGGATAAGTTCTGCTGAGTTAAAAAAAATGTCGCGCCTAGATGTGCATCCTTTCCTACAAGAAGTGGATCACAAGCAGAGGGAGTTAAATGTTATGTCAAACTACACAGTGTATGTGTTGATATTATCTTACTGCATTGGCAAATGTTTGCAGACTAGCTCATAATACTAAATCAAACAATGAAAAGAATATTGACTTTTTACAATTTAGTACAAAATTTTCTTAGCCGATTTTAGATAAGGAATATTTTTTTTTTAATTAGTTTTTCTGAATTGTGATATTAAATTTTTATTGTAATCCATGGCATATCGTTATGAAAAGTAGGGTGTTAACTGTGATGGTATTTTAAGTTTAAGTAATACGAATATAATAATTTACATTTAAATTAAGAATAAGTAGTTTATTAATAATGTTGTTAACAATATACAACATTCCAAATAATAATTGTATAATTCTTACATAAATTTTTGTAAACTCTTATATTGTGATTAGAATTAACTGTGTGTTCTATTCACAAATTATAAACCTATTTTAAGATTAATTGATTGTTTCCAGAAAACAGTATACAGCTGAAGTCTCTCTGATTGTTTGGGAAAATCCTAGAAGCTTCTTCACCCGTTCTCTGATGACGTGGAAAAGCCTCACAGGAAAATCTAAAATATAGCACAATAAAACTGAGAGGAAACGAAAATCAATCAAGAATTAATATTGCCTCAAATCCCAGCGACTTCACGCGTCTTCGTCTTGTTGTTTCACCGAGTCAGTCAACACCCTAGCCATGGCTATTTATTTACCTTCTGTCCTTAGTTCTGAGCGACTTGAGCTCATAAATTATTTCCTGGAATTCATCCATTTCAGGCAACGTAACGCGGAACGAAAACATTTTGACGGACGACGCTGAAACCAACATGAAGTTGTAGTGTAAGTTTTCAATATGCCTCTCAAGCTGGCAACCCCCAACGTTTCACACACGTGACTGTCTTAGGAGTTGATTACAACCTCTAGTGAAACAAGCCGTATTTTGAATACGGTGTTCAATGTTTCTTGAAATAAGTTTGTTAAAAAAATGCATACAGTTCGGTGAAGGCAATTAATAAAATAAGTTTTCGGAATTTTCCTGGTAATACAAATTATACCATATGTCCCAAATAACTATAAAAATAAAGTAACGGCAGACGTATAAAGCCAGACAACAGTGGCGTGTTATGAATGCCTAACGCTACATTGATAAATATAAAACAATAAAACCATATTTTTTGGTCAGCGCTCAACATCTAGGTCTTTAGCGTTGGTGAGGGGTGACATGTTGTGAGAATGGAGCGGCGTCGGAATACGGAGCGGGGAAAACAGGAGATCCCCGAGAAAACTCGCTGAGCAGCGGCATCGTCCGGCACGATTTCCACACGTTAAAAACCGGGGACCGACCCCGCCGGGAATTAAGTTATAGTTGCAGACTACTATGTTTCACTGGCACTCGACTCCTAATGTTCGCTAACTTGTCAGAAACTCCTGTTCATAATATAATATAATTTACTTTCAGATGTACAAAGGTTTACGGAAATCTGGTTGGCATTGTTGAAGATCACGCCAATTTTTCTATCCCTATTATGTGGGTATACGTTTGAGTATGGATGATTCAGCAACTGAATGTCAATAGTTCGGACATGTCGACTGCCCAGTTCAAAAAGGAATCAACTCAAACAATTGCATTTTCGAGTGTGGCTCACCAGCGCATTGACATAAGTGCACTCTACTCTGTTGAAAACAAAAACAACACGTAAATTTCCATGTTTTAATAACGTGGCACTTTATTCTGATTTCCAGTAAAGTACTAAAAATTGTATTTCTTTTAATTAACTGTGTGATAATGTCAGCAAAGGCAGACTATAAACAATTTAACACCTTAACACCAACCAAATATGATAATTAACCGATTTTTCGGCAAAACGGAAATCTTTCTATTGCATTTTACTCAAAACTTAAAATGTTTTGCTGTTTTCCTTTTGAACTGGGCCATCGAGAGCTGTGAGTCTGGGTGATTGCTATTTATATTGTAACGCTCATGTCTGTTCTTGTTTGTTGATGTAAGATATGAGTTGATACACAGTAAAGGAGCGAGTGTTCATCCTCCGCACGATCTGAAAATAGGAGTCCAAATATTCGCGCTAGTGACAGTTGATTGGCGACCGGAAACCATCAAGAAGGATTTCCGCTGAATTAGTTGGAGCAGAAACTATTAAAAAGGGAAACATGTATCTATGTTCAAGAAGGAAGACGTTTAAAGCTGCCAAGAACAATTGTATCAGGAAGTAAGAAGCTAAATGCCTAAACTATCGCAGAAATTTTTTTCCTTGCACGTATATCAACGTGCTACCAAAAAAAGCAAAGGTCAAAGTGTAACGTGAAAATGGCGTGTAACAGTTACAAACTCTCGAAAAAACGATGACAGTATTTCTTAGATGTTCGTTCTAGTAGTTTGTCGATCCATATTCAGAATCATTTGACTACTCACAGTTTCCCGACAAAGTACGGTTCTTCCTTCTCAGTAAGAGCGTAAATTTCATGAGCATCAGGGTTTGGGCCACAGCAAATTATCAGTGTGTGCGTGCAAAGTAATTGGTGACGCCCCCTTCAATCGCATTCGGACTGCTGTGATAGCGTCCGAGTACTCTAGTCTCTACACAAATATAACACGCACACACAGTTCACCCCATTTACAAGTAGCTTAGGAAAATTAAAAAGGTACGACTGTCATAAACTTTGAAAAAAAATATTACTCGTCCTCTTTTCAAGAGTAATAGCCTGAACCATTTGATCAAACTGATAAGTTTGCTGGATCGTAGTCATATGCATCACATTAAATCAAAGGATTCCGTATTTAATACCAGTGAATCGTACTTCAACACTATTCAGTACCGACTCTTTTTTTTTTTTAATAAAAATATATATATTGTGCCAATTACATTTTTGTTTCTTTCATGTCAGCCGGTCTACGCAGCGCAGTCGGTTAGGCACCGGTCTGCGGTGCGAGAGGTCCTGGGTTCGAATCACGGTTCGAGTATGGATGTTGAGTTATCTCTTCGCCTCATTTCGTCCTCATCAGCTTTTAATAACTCGTTGTTAAGTGAGTGAGTGAGAGATTATGGTCAGCGCTTAAGGGCGCGGTCACCTCGGTTTTGGTCTTTTTTAATTTTTATATTTGTACCAGATATTTTTTTCTCATTTTAGACAAAATTGTGACTAAATCTTCCTCTTAGAAAATTGTTGTATCACTCATAGTTTTTGCGTAATAAGTCGTAAACGTCAAAATTTCGACTTTACGGTTTTATGTACGCCACTACAACCAACCGACACACCAAACCGAAAAAATTCACAGTGTATAACAATGTTGAAGGCTATGATTTGAACTATATAAAATTAAAAATTAATAAATATTTGTATTTTTAAACATTTTTTGAAATGTTTAAATTTTAATTTTGAAATTCAGAATTTTTTATTAAATACAAAAATTATTTTATTTTTGGTTTTTATATGTGTCATTTCATAGCCTACAACATTGTTGTAAACTGTGAATTTTTTCGGTTTGGTATTACAGTTGGTTTTAGTGGCGTACATAAAAGCGTAGTGTAAATTTTGACGTTTACGACTCATTACGCGAAAACTATGAGAGATACAACAATTTTCTGAGAGGAAGAGTTAGTCACAATTTATTTCTGAAATAAGAAAAAAATATCTGGTACAAATATAAAAATAAAAAAAGACGTTGAAAAGTGAGGTGAACCGCGCCCTTAACGGGGATTGATCCCTGTCAGATCGGTTTTACGTTTTTTTTTTATAAATCAGGGAATAGACAGTTGTTTTACTTTTTTCACGCTGACAAGGCATAGTTTATTGCTTCATTCACTTTTTGTAATCCATATGGCATTGTTTCTGTTAATGTTGCGGCATCTGTAGTCGCTCTCGTAAATGAAGCAATTTTTCATTTTCAGCTGTTTCCCGTTGCAAAATAATGAATATATTATGGTTCGAACAATTACAGATAATATATTAAGTTTGTATCTATGCCTTGTCGTGACAAACATTTTGATACATCGACTGGAACAGAAGTTATCGAGAAGAAACAGATAAATCCAAGGTGGTAGGGATCAATACCCTTTACCATCGTGGTCTTTAGCGCTAGTGATGGGTTACATGAGGTGAGTATGGAGCAGCGCGGGAATGAATGGACAGGGGAAACGAGAGATCCCCGAGAAAATCCGCCGACCTAGCGGCATCGTCCGGCACGATTCCCACATGCGAAAATCCTGAGTCCGACCCCGCCGGGAATCGAACCCGGATCGCCTTGGTGAGAGGTGAACGGTCTGACCCCTCGAACACCGTATACTGCCATACAACTTTTTTTCCCTTCTAAATCAAGATCCATCTTCAAGTACATAATGTTGGTGTTCTCAGCTTCACTTTTCAGGCAAGCTATAATGTCTTTTATCATCGGGTGTGGTTTACCAATACACACATTAATTTTATTGTTCCAGCCCTCTACTCGCTTATAACAGGTCCATAACTGTACAGGTGTGGCTTCATTTTCAAGCCACTGGTCTGTGAATTAATCGAAGAATTCTTCTAGTTTTGAGTTTGAGGGTGCTTCTCCATGGATAATGAGCCATCCTTCGCAAATATTTTCAGGTTTTAGGAAAGCCAAAGCTGCACACATCCGGATGCTGAGTCTTACTTCATCGTTTTATCTATACTCGTTCGTTAAACCTATGTTTTGCACCTTCCTCCACAAACACTTCTTCATGTGGAAGAAACAACCATTGTTATCAACCGAAGGAAACACTTCTTGGAGCGCTGATATGGTTGCCGACTCGAAATCCACGTTTAATGTCTGGGGGTTCCACTCTGGAATTCTCTCCATCACCAACCGAAACAGGTGAATACGGTATATGTTTCTTTCTTCTCGTCTGGAAGCAAAGCTAAAATAACAGGAATTATATTTGTTTATTTTTCAGTGCTTCCTATGTCGGCATGAATAGTATAGAACGGTGCGAACTACTTGCTGCAGCTTCTAAATGTACCATCCATGAAGAAGCGACGTTGCGTTTTAAGGCACTCGACGTTGCGTTTTAAGGCACTCTCTCCCCTTGTTACCAGCGAAAGCAATGATTCTGTCTTCTCTCCCGTTATCTGCTAAAAGGAAGTCACTGCCACTCATCTTTAAACCCTCTTCTGATAACTCAACATCCTGACGTTCAGTAGGTTCTGCCAATGGCCCTTGTGCCTGGTATTTATATCGATAAATAGTCCGCTTAACTGACGACGCATGTGGTAATGCAGTCACGAATTCGTATCCTTTGTCGTGTAAAGTGCCCAATTCGTCAGAGTACACTTTTGCCACAGCTACACGTTCTTCTCTTACTCTTTTCTTGGCTTTAAATACAGATTTCATTACGTCAAGTTTAGAAATGTCTGGAATACATTCGTGATTTGATACATTTCAAATTTCCATATTCCTACTAACTAATCTTCCCCTGCAGTTTTTAGTTCTTTCTTGCAAGCAAACCCACGTCACAGCCCCATCAGCATTAGTACGCTTCTTTCGGTAGGTATGTCCACCATAAAGCACTGCAGGCTTCCCTTTCTCAGTTTCAATAACTTCCATGCTAACGTAATGTTTCACGTAAGGGAACAGAGGCAGGACTGAATGATAAACAATCGTTTACGCAAGACTTGTGGGATGGGGGGAAGGGGTGGGGGTTGTGGTGCGTCAACAAACAAACAACAGATGTACATGTCCGCAATTGTCACTGGCTGCATACGAATGTTTAAACTCCCCGTTGCTTTGTGAGTCAGTGGCCGGAATTGTCGCTAATTTTCCCATGTCCGGAATTGTCAGTGGCCGGAACTGTCGTATATCCATTAAGGTCATGGGATCCTATTTATGCTGCTTTCGTGAGTTTTATTTTTTAAATTCTAAACGGGAGCAGAAATCGCAATACCGTTACACATACATGTTGGAAATTGTACGTATTATGTAACATATTTTTTTTATCAAACATGGGATCGTACGACTTTGTCTTACTATCAACTTAATTAAATATTCTTAATGTCGATATTTAGTTCAGATTAAAAAAAATTATGTTTTGAGTAAATTGACTAGATATTAGAAACAATGCCCAACATTTCTACATGACGGTTTTACGATATATGTTCCCTTCAAGAATTTAAAAAATATAACTTTCAGAAATATCACAAATATGGGCGCGTGGCCTTAAGCTAACATGTTCTTGATGACATCGTGGTTTACTCTTTAGAAAAAAGCCGTGCCCACTACTTCTTTGACAATAATACCACAACCCAGACAACATGCATGGTTACGGAAAGCTTGCATTTCACTATGCCAAAGCAAGATTGCGCACGAGACATGCTGCAAACCTGAATAAAGTTTGTGGCAAGCTCGCAAATCACTGAATTTGTCTTGCCGTAACAAGCTTGCTCAGGACACCTGCTGCAAGATTGAATCAAGTTGCAATATTTCTGTGTCAAGCTTACACTCCGTTCTGTAAGTGCTCATCGATATTGATCGAACGTCATTTAAACTCAACTTTCTGAATGAACATACACGTTAAAAAGTTAAATTTGTTCATAAGTTAGTTAAAATAAATCTTACTATATTACGTGTATCTACAAATTACGCTTTACTGATATTCTACTAACAACGCCGTAGTTAAAAAAGTTTTACACCTCGGCAATTCAAAAACAATGTTAATACAATTAGCTTACAATCGATTCGTACTACCCTCTCCCTTGTGTTGTCATCGTGGTCCTGTGGTTAGCATGTCTACTTAATAACTGAAGGATCGTGGGTTCAAATTCTGTCACAGGGCCAGTAATTTTCGTGTTAGTATGTAGCATTCCCAGTCGGTGAACAAGCTACCAATCATGAAAAAGTGAACAAGTGTGAAAATAAAGAGGTAAATACAGTTTTGATTATATTATGCAGCATTTGGTAACCTATAACATAAAACATTTCCTACAAGCGCAACATGTACATAGCAATAGTATTGTGCAAGCTTCCCAGCTTTGAATCTAACAAAGGTTTTCATACGATCGAGTCATTCAAGTTTTATTACACTTTGCCACTCCAGTCAAAATAAAAAAAATTTCATCAAAAAATAACACCGACTTAAAAAAATCTACTCTTAATAAATTGCACTAAGAAGAAAAAATAGTTACGTTATTTTTAGACTGCTCAGAATACAATAAATTTATTAGGACAGTAACTTACAACAATTATTATTTCTGGAGTCGGTGCCAGCCAAGGTTAACAAACGTGTAACGAAGTATCGTAGGTATACAAATAATTTAATGAAATTAAACGTTGATTGCAACTAAGCATTTCTTAATCGGTACAAAGACAGCAGCCGCGCGGCGTTGAACAGCATGAGGCACAGCGGCGGGCGTATACGGCGGGGCTGGGAGGGGAGCACCTGGTTTAATAAGGTATTGTTACACTATCGAATTAACGTAAGTTGTAAAAATTTTTGTCCATTTCAGGAAATCTCATGACATTTCTTTAAAGTTTGGCTGCCACCGACTCCAAAATAACAATAATTGAATATTACTGTCCCAATAAATTTATTGCGTTCTATGCAATCCAAAAATAACGTAACATTTATTTTACTTTTAAGTGCATTTTTAGAGTAGGTATTTTAGAAGTTGGTGATTTTCTTTGTTAAAAAATTTTTACGTCTTTTTTTTACGAAGTTCCGGTGTCTACTTTCCACATGCGTTCTGTCTGTAGTTAATGAGTTCCGTTGTGCCTTTGCAGTCCAAGTCAGTCCAGAAAGTCGTGGGTCATTGTTAGGTACCTACCGAGTCTTGGATTGTCATAAACCTTCCAATATATTAATCACTATACATTTCATATTCAATTTTTCCCGGCGGGGTTGGTCCCCGGATTTTCGCATATAGGAATCGTGCCGGATGATGCCGCTGGTCGGTGGATTTTCTCAGGGATACTCCGTTTCCCCCGCCCTTTCGTTCCGGCGCCACTCCATACTTACCTCATGTCACATCTCACCAGCGCTAAATACCTCGATGTTAAGCGCTGATCAAAATCTCTCGCGCACTCCTATTCGATTTTGAGGAGTTTCCTTGTGTATCTTCGAAATCCAATGTCTAATGCCAATAAAATTAAAATTGGACCTACCTACTTGTAAATATCACCCTGCCAACAAAAAAAAAATGTTTTTTTTTTTTTTTTAAGTTCGTTAAAAATTACAAGTGCTCAAATCCAGCTTTGTGATATAAGGTTATGTTGTCAGATGGTAAGCGAAACAGGTTCGGAAATAATTAGTAGAATTTATGAACTTTAATTTTACCATAATTTACAATCGTAAGTTTCGTATCAACTGAAACTCAATTAAGTACAATATTCTTACAGACAAAGTATACTCACGTTTTCATGTAAAACGTACTTTTTAATTTTAAATATGTATTAAAATTAAAAAATAATGCTTTCAAGTGTAAGTAACAATCAAATGCAACTAAATATTCAATTATACTAAATGAATACTGTAAAAAATACAAGTTTAGTTTTGTCATGTTGGTACCGATGTTGTAGCGATACTTATGTGGTTACTTCATCAAGTACAACGTGGCCTATAATAGTAGTGCTTGTTTAAGTATTACTTAGTGAAGCAGCAGTTTAAGATTTCATTATAGAAGTAACTGATGATTGAAGAGTAAGCATTGCTCAACAAAGTACTGCTTATTTTGCCAAGCAACACTTTGGCTACGAATTCCACACGAAATCTTTCTAGGCCCGTGGATTAAATTTCGTCCAAAACTGTAGACCTACGCAGTGTGCCGGGAGGAAATGGCCATATTCTGGGAGGTGATAGTTCTGGTCATTGTGATCAAAAACGTTCATATGACAATGGGGTCAGTATGGGACGGTTGTCGAGATAGCCCAATTTGAATAAAATATTAATAAGCACTAAATTTATTATTGTTTTACTTGCAGTATTTTCTTCCTAGAGTTGACAGGTCATGTCACAATCAAGGGGGCAATGGAAATGTGTTTACAAACACACAAAAATGTGGACTGCGAACTGGAGCGTTGTGATGGACATGACATGAAACAAAATGGTTGTGTATTGTAATCTTGTTATTACATCTATGGAAAATAAAAAAAACTTGTGTATTGTTCATTACGTGTTACCGTTTCCTTGTAACTGAAACGAAGAACATAACTGCAAATAAAACAATTACAGTAATTTTTGAGCTTATTAATGATTATATTCAAATGGAGCTATCTCGACAACCGACCCATGTTGACCCCATGTTAACATGAACTTATTTGATTACAATGACCAGTATTATCACCTCTCAGAATATTGCACTATCCTCCAGGGACAGCCTGTATAGTACTTAATAAGCTGACTGGACTTTTATGTATTTCATTCCTTTCGTGTTCATATTTTTTTCACAACGGCAGCCATTTTTACAACATTTTTTTTATAAACTAGACATGTATATGGTAAATTTTATATGGTTCGTTAAACTCTGTACACGTCTGGTACATAGTGAAGTGACTTGACATTTTTGTGTTCCATTCATGCCTTGTTCATTGTATACGTAACTATAAGAGTGTATCGTTTTGAAGTAAGAGTATAAGCACTATAAAAATATTTTGGGTCAACCTTATTTTGTTTTGCTGTAACTCTTCCTGTACACCGATTACAACAAGGATATGTTAACTGGTCTTGATACAGAACTGAAAAGTTTTACATTTTAACAATTTTTGTCTTACAAAATGCCAAACTAATAAGTCTACGAACTATTCCATTTATGTGCACTCTGTGTACTAATTACATACTAATATTGTATTATTTTATATAGGTTAAATGACTCCAAACATTTTGTAATGGCGTAATTTTAAAAGTTGTAGACTTATTATTTCTAAAACTATAATGATGTCTGAATATAAAAAGTACGGTATAGTGATAACAGATAAAATTTCTGCTCAATATTTCTGAATACCTCAAATCGAATTGTTGATATGCATTTAATATTTACTTTACAAATATATTTGCTTGAAAATAATATCTGAAAGTGTTTCCAGTTCTCTGCTTACTAAAACCAAAGCCTTAAACTGCAAAAAGAATTTTTTTATGTAGATTATCGTAAATGTCGCATCCACTTCTGTTTATTTCATAAGTAAGCAAAATGTAGGTTCCTATATTTAACTCACTTTTTAAAAAAAAATGTTTTTCGCACACGAAGACGAGAGGCCACATCTATCGTTACGGTAAAAGATAAAAATTGAAGTATTTCCCAATTTATTCTCCAAGTCGTCCCATCTACATGATGATGCGAGCGCATCTTTCAGTCTTACGATGCACGTCCCTATTCTTTTATCCCCCTCCCCCTCCAAAACTGTGGGTTGGAAACCATGTCTCTCCATATTTTATGGGCCGTAGTTGAAGCAGAGGCTAGGGCTTTCGTCTCCCACCAAGGAGATCCGAGTTTGATTCCCGAAGCATAGGTACAGATTTTCTCATGTTGTATGCGTAATGGGAGATGCGGTGGTTGTTCGGCGTATTTTCTCAGGGATTTCCTCGCCCACATCAACCCAGTGCTGCTATATAACCACCTCACATCAGCATCATGGACGCTGAAAACTTCAATGTATGTCACTGACCAAAATATCTTTACTCACTTGGCATCTTGCTCCCGTTACGTACCAGTGCAACTACCTACGTACGATATCGCTTCGTCATGTAAATGTGCGAACAAGGCAACTATAAAGTGTATGATTTTTAACGTTACTTGTGTAATATTTAAGCTTAGGTTCCTCATAAATTATTGCAAGGCCTGAATAACAGTGTAGCTACACGAGTCACATGTACTGGCAACTACAAGGAAGTCGATTTTGTAATTTATCACATTATAGCAGATGCGTTAACAACTGATAAGAAATGTATTGCCAGAAACAACGAGTCCAAATTATATGCGACAGTAAAATTCGATTCGTATAATAATACGATATAAACACGTACTTTGTCAATATCAGAGTAGTACTAGGATAAATTTATCTAAGTTTAACATTCACGTGCACGACATGGAAACATTTGAATCAGAAATTTGCAAAAGGGGTTAAGTCACTATTTTATCGAAAATGAGTTTACACCCGGTATCTACTCTTCGTCTATGCGCTTCGTTCCGTGTGAAAAGGAGTCAGGTCCTATATGTTCTAGTGTGTTATTTTGCTGCATCGAAAACTTGTTCACTTAAAGAAGGTTACAAGTCCTGGACTTGTCACCTTTACAAATGCGACAAGGCAAGGACGTAACGCTACTGAATGATGGCACTTTGTTTAATCACGTATTTGTATTTAATTTGTTTATATTACTGTTATTAATCACGTGTGTTTAATTATATTATTTAACTTATTACAGAATCACAGGTAAGTAGGAAAATTTAGGAAACTTCAGAAATGGCTCTTTTGTAAGGTGGCAACTGTGCATAACTGGTATGTTAAAAATGGCCGAGTCAAGTAATTTATCAAGTGACAATTTACCAAAAAAGCGTAAAGTTGTCAGAAATACTGAAATGGACTCGGGGATAAGAATAAAACTAAGCACGTAGGTGCAGCACACGCTAACCATAGTGGGATGGAAGTACCTGCTATAAACACAGGTACTTCTTGCAATTAAGAACAGGTTAGAAATATGACTGGCTGTTGGTAATGTATTGATTCTCTAATTCAGGCAGTTGTATGATAAATGTTAATGTGTCAGTAAATATGGCACATGAGAGAACCAGAAAAATGTTTAAAAATATAAATTGTTATAGTCAAGTGCATTGTGGTGACATCTGTTAAGTGTTTCACACACTACAGCAGAATGTATTATTTTTGCCAAATATAGAACGTAATATCTGCGAGTGAGTCAATAAAATAATGCATTTTGGTACTCTCCGTGAAATATTTTACACACTATACTAATGATTAGTAGTTATCATTATTGGTTTGTTATGTTTCACAGACGTACCCTAACTTGCTTCGATGGCATGGACGAAGTTATACAAGAAGATATTATCAGCAAGCTGAATTTTCTGGAAACGAAAAGTGCTCAAGACATGTACCTCCAAAGACTTACAGTGTGTCACCCAGTCTCTCGTCGTCGCCCATTTAAGGAAGGTAACACACCAAGATCGGCAACACTTCGCTATTCTGTTATGGTCAATGCAACCCGCAAAAACGTGTGTAATGCAGTATTTTTGAGTTTGCATGGGAAAACAAAGAAACGCGTTGAACAACTGTGTAAGCTACTGCTACTTGGACTTAATCCATCAGATCAACGGGGTAAACATCCAAACCCACGTGCTGTAGCTAGAGAAGAACTACAGAAAATACATAACCATATAATGTCCTTTCCTGCAAAGGAAACTCATTATGGAGGAAAATATATCACTTATCTTGATGCACGTCATACACTGAAAATCATGCATTCTTTGTTCGTGGAGTTACACCAAGATAGCAAAATCAAGTACTGTACAAACACTACGTAAAATATTTCCATGACAACTTTTCATACCGCTTTGGTAGACCTCAGATCGATACATGTATCATATGTGAAGAACTTGATGTCAAGATCAAGAGTCCTCATTTAAATAACGCGGACAAGATGGCGGCCGTAGCAGAACTACTAATTCACAAAAGGCAGAGCAAGAAACTTTACACAAAGATGAAGGAAATGGAAACTAGATGCAAGGAAGTTCATGTAGGTGCCATCTGTGTCGACTTTATGCAAAACCTGCCATTGCCACACAACCCTGTGCAGGAGATGTTCTACAGTAGGCAATTTAGATAAATGTTTTTAATATTCATGTCATGAAAACGGGTCTGTCACGTTTTTATGTTTACCATGAAGGGATTGCAAGAAAAGGATGGAATGAAGTGTGTTCCTTTCTTATGGATAATATACATGAAGATGTTCTTAGTACTGTAAAAGAACTGTATGTGTTAAGCGATTGATGCCCTGGCCAAAACAGAAATCACGCTATAGTAAGATACCTCTTGTCACTAACAGATACGAAGAAGTTTGAGAAATATTCCATTATTTCCCGGTTCGACGGCATTCGTATCTTCCTTCCGATCAACAGTTCGCAGTGCTGAAGCAGGTTGTACGAAAGCAGGCAGGAATTACTTCCCTAAAGACTATGTTGAGATGATAGTGACATCAAGTAATAAGGGTGCTTATAGTGTTAAAATGGTTGACACACTTGATATCTTCTATTTCCAAGCATGGTGGCCATCGTTCTACAAGAAAACTACCCTGTCACTAGAAAGAGCCTCGAGACGTGTGCTAAGAAATCGGAAAGTACATTTTACTATTGCTTCTTTTACACATTTTGACTTCAACTCGGAACGTCAAAGGACTGTTGTTGTCAGTGAAATGATTGATGGTCTAGTCAAGCACACGTTTCTATTGAAGTTACCAATTACATGCCTGCTTATCCAAGTGGTTGTGAGGCAATCAAGTATAAGAAGATTGAAGATATACAAAAACTGACGTGGCCCATTCCAGACATATTTATGGACTTATACAGGGAGATTATTGAATGGTCAACATCAGAATAACCGACAGCATTGTTACTCGTGTGCTACTGTGATTTTAGTGAATAACCATTCATATTTTCTTACATTGTGTAACATTTAAAATGTGTAGTGTACAGAAATAATACTTAATCAAGAAGGATGGTAAACACAAAAGCCAAATTCGTGACATAATATGGTTTATGATAAAGGATGGTACTCAAAGTTGTACTTCATTTGCAAAATGGGATAACTCCATAAAGTTTAACTGCTTTTTACGTTATGTTTCTAAAGTTAATTTACGGTTATTTTTGGTATTATACTGACCATCTGAGTTGTCTTGTGTGTATAAAAATATGTCCACATATTTTTTATTCAAGTTATTTAAAATAGACAGTATTTTTTTTAGTATCTCAAAACTATGTCTGAAGAACTTAACCCCTTTTGTAAATTCCTGATTCATTTGTTGTATTGAGAGTTTACGTTGAAGCAGTATCAGTTACTGTAAAACATAAATATGGAAAATACACACACTCGCTATCAATAGTAGTTGCAGCGTCAGAATAGACAAATCGGCTTACACGTTCAACTTTGACAGAGATCAAATGTTAATAGAACGACGCTTTGGACCCGTCTATTTGGCTACTCTCGTGTCGTTGTTACAAGTACGTATGAAAAGTGTTGTGCTGGGAAAACAAGTATACGTCTTCAATCTTTGTGTGGACCAAAGGTCCACAGATTTAAAAATAAACACAAAGTAACAACAGCGGTAATAAGTACATTGTCTCACAGCACGTGTTGTATCTAACACAGCTGTGGATTAACCAGCGGAGTCATAGAGCCTGTCTCACCCCAAAGTTGGCTGCATTGTAAAAAAACTTCCTAAAATGTTTAGGAAGTAATTAACCTAAACGCAGTGGGACATACTTCCGTCTTGTACATATGCAAACTTTTACAAATGTTACAATACAGTCTGGTAACTTTAGTATGCATTTGACTGTTTTATAACTAGATTTAGGAGTGCTATCTTGAATGTCTGGGAAACTATTCTACCATACATACTTTCTTAGCGCTCCTATACGCACGTCTGGTCAATTTACAAACTATTTTTTAGAGCGTGAAAGTCGACGTCAATGTAAGCTTAGTGGAAGGCGCTTAACATCGAAGTATTCAGCGCTGTTGTGGGGTGACAAGATGTGAGCATGGAGCAGTGCCGGAATGAAAGGCGGACGGAAACAGGAGATCCCCGAGAAAACCCGCCGACCAGAGGCATCGTACGGTACGATTCCCAAAATCAGAGAATCCCGGGACCGACCCCTCCGGGAATCGAACACGGACCGCGTTGGTGGAAGGCGAATGATATGAAAATTACCGCTTGGTCCGATGAATTCCGATTCCACGTTCATCACATAGGTGGCCGTACACGTGAATGACATAAATCATCGGAATATATGGACCACGTGTGCAACATTGAGAGAAAGCAGCATAAATAACACAGTGTGGTGGTTTGGGCAACGTTTAATTGAGAAACTTGAGACTATTTTTTCGGTACACCGTATTTTGTGGGCGGTCAGACTACAATACCTATGGACGTGGAAATTTCGTGTATTAAACTACCTGCTCTGCTTGCTGTACTGCACTGTCTTGGACACTTTGTCTTTAGCAACGTGAATATTAGCTGCTGCCCCAGTGAGTGGCCAGTTTGACGTCACAGAAGGTAGCGCAGGAGTCAGTGAGCTTGTCCACGTAAGTTTGTTATTGGTTCGGTGGCTTCGCAGTTCGCAGCCAAGTTTCATAAACCCAATGAGGAAAGCGACATATTGTGCGGGACTCAAGTCTCAGATCCTGGCCGTGGGCAAACGGGGGTTGCATAGATACAAGTTTGGTCGGCAGGAAAGAGGTTGTTTGCTAAGTCTTCTAACACATTGCTAGTAACACACGTTACCCTGATATCTATGCCTGCTTATAAACAACACGGCCTTCCCAAACCAGCGTCCCAGAGCTGAGACCCGCACTTCAAATGAAACCTCGAAATCTCCGGGTCTCTAGAAATAGTTCACCTATCCTTCTGTTACACCAAATGGTTAGGATAGGTTACGGGTAAATGCAAAATACTCAAAGCGCGTTATGTGTCAAAGCAAAATACTTGTAACGCGTTATAGGTGAAAATACAGCATCCACAACGCGTTGTGGGTAACTTGTAATGTCCACAATGCGAAAAATGACATTGCTTCGGGTACTGCGAATATCGCAATACCTACAAGGCGTTGTATTTTCATTTGCCCTGTGACCTAAATGTATACCAATTACGCATTGTGCACATTACGACATACCCACAACGTGTTGCGATTAAAGATTTCTCTCAGTGGGCAAATTCGGGAATTGCGAGTAACGCATACCGACCAAGGACTCAGAGCTAACGAGCGAACAGTTTACTCATACATTAAAGCTGTTTTATGCAGTTATAATAAATTATACACCGTAAAAAGTAAACATGCAGACAAAAGGGCTAGTTGGCCCTCGCAGCAGTTTTCCAAAGATTATCGGCTTTCGAGCTCTAGACACATCGAAATAAAGAGTTTATAAATGTTTCTACAGGAATAGCAGCCGCCATTGTTTGGGTATCAGAAAAAAATACTTTTTCTCTTCTATCAAAAAAAAGCAGCAATTACGGCAACACCTATCCAACTGAAAAAAAATATATATCAATCTATAAATGAGCTATTCGTAGAGCTCCAGAGATCTACAATTTTCATTTACGAAGATTTTAGACTTGAATAGAATGCAGTGATAACATTAAAAAATTCTGTTTCAAAGATGCAACATTTTGTTGCCAACGACTAAATTAAGTGAATATATATGTACATACATATAATTTTGTTATGAATGATTTAGCACTAGCCAAAGCGAAGACTGCAACATGTTATTTAAATATAAATAATTGTGTCTGTCTAAAAGTTTATTTGTAAACAAATTATTAAAAAGTACAACACACCGTACAAGTGTATAAATACTCACACATACACACATGAACGACAATTAACATGTTATTTTTAATTCTCAAGTTGACATTGCTGTTCTGGCTCCGAGAGGTTTTTAGTTAAACTTGGATTTTAATAATGATGTGCCAATGATTCCACCATTATTGCAAACTTTCTCGGTATCGAATGTATAACACGAATGGGACTGTTTATTATATTACGTTAAAGTTTTTGATTCACGTATGCTGCAATAATTATTTTTACTATTTTTGGTGGATATTAACTGTAACTGCATTTCCTACGTGAGTGCTAACAATAAACTGACTCGCGTACGACTTACTTACAAAACAAGTACAGCACTGAAATAATCTGCGTGGCGCGAGTACAGACATCTTCTAAGAAGAGAACAAAATCGTTGATCTGATTGCAGACATATTTTAATTGATCGTGTAACCATTACTTTTCATTCATTAGACCTTGTGATCAATACCACCGAAGAATATTGTTGTTATTTCAAATGAAATTAAAACAATTACGAGACTATAAACTTATTATATTTTAGTTGTTACTCATTTTCCTTTGTGTCCGACTTTAATTATACGCCGTTTGTGTAGAGTTTTTTTTTTCACGGTAGTATGTTATGGTAGAAAATAAGCTTTCCAAAGTCACGAATAAATTTGTATAATTTTTTTATTGGGGAAATTTTCGAGCAAGTTATTTATATGAGTTAATAAAGAACACATTTATTGTCATATATAAAAAGTCACGTTATAATTAAAGAACTGAAACAGCAAAGGGAAAGCTCAAATTTATTAAGCATTATTTTACTTTGAAGATGGTTTATAAGTAAGCCCTTCCATTTAAGACGTCGGTCATATTTTCAACACATAATTTAATATAGTTTATTTTTTTATTACCTGTGTCATTTTTTGTGTGTATTTGTGAGCAGTTACCGAACATACATACAGCAAACGTGACATAAGTAAGAGTGAGTATTTATTTTGAACCACGTTTCTTTATTCATTAATGCACGGCTATTAATACACTGGTTTCCCGAAAATTGTGTAATATTGTCGCAGTGGATTTATACGGGGGCCTAATTTTTGTCTAAATTCGTTTTCATCTCAGAAGTTTATAATTTTATTGGATTTGTGGATTGCTACTGGTCGTGGAGATTTAACCTAAAACCCGGGAGGTTGTGTTTCCACATGCCGAGGGCACTGCACTAAGGGCCATCGCCTCGCGCGAAATGCGGGCTAAGTAGGGCACAAGGATTGAAAGTTTTATAAGGGATGTCTGCCCTCCTCACTGGGGTCGTTGTCGGTCAGATGCAGTGAGAAGGGGCTCGCTGGAAAAGAGCATGGGAACAGAAAACCGGAACACGTAAGTTAACTTAATTTTTATGTTAATATGGAAATAATAACCTTGCGACTGTCAGGAGTGACGATAGGAGAAATTAATAAACTAAATAAATTAAACGTAGCTGCGGAAAACGTAGTTAGGACGTAAAGTTTAAAACTGTGTTTGTGTGTCTCAGAAATGGTAAACTAATAATAATAATAATTCAGATTAAGTTTTCTCAGTAGCGGCCGGCATTTAAGTGCACAAGTGCACGTGCTCACCCATTCTTGTGTGTTTTGTAGCGCCAGTACAGTTTAAAATGTACGACTAACCGATAACAAATGCACGGGGAGTTTTTATGCTGTAAATCTGCGATGTTGCGACACTGCACTGTGCACAGCAGAGCTGTTCTCTCTCTCGGACTCTCTTCTATGCATCTGCGCATGCGCAACACAAAATGACATAATTTCTTATGGGAGATTTAACATTGAAGAAGAGCACAGGTCTACTGTGCTCATGTCAGTTCATCGCGGAAACGTTTACTTCTTTCACCTCTTGGTGGCATCACCTGCTGGCGCAGCTAGTGTTACATCCCCGCAACTATAAAACACCTCGCTAGATGCCAGCAGTTACGCTTTATCTAATACCGGGCCAAACGAACATTCTGAGCAAAAATGTGACACGAGCGTTCAGCAAAACTGGTGAGGAGACGCTGTGGTTTTAAATGTAAAACTAATGTCAATAATACAGAGTCAAGTTATGAATGCATATTATCACAGAGACCATGCGGCACACTAGATATGAAAATTTATCCTATAACCTTACTAAGAAATAATATTTTAACGTCGGACGTTACAAATAGAGAAACTATTACCTATCATTTAATTGCCGGAAATTGTAACATTGCAATTAAATTTAAACTAGGTAGAAAATTATACGTACTTCCTGCTTATTTATGACCCATCTTGAAATTTGCCCGGAAATTAAATAAAGGGAAATGATAAACAACACTCAGTGCTAATAATGAAATTTTAACCCATGTTCTGTACCATGAAATGTTCAGTAAAACAAAACGAAATTTAGTGTGTTGAAACAATTTGACTATTTGTATAAATATTTTTGAGACAATGTGTGTACATCCATTTTCTGACTTCACCGGCCGCTACTGAGTTTGTTTTCTTGTTTTGTCGAATCTAGTCAAAATTCTGCTAAACGTGTATTCTTTGTATTAAATTTAAAAAACAAATTCTTAAATTTTAATTACTATCATGATAGCTAACCTCTTTTAAAGTATTGTTTATCTCTCGCGGGTTCTCTACTTCTGGAATTTATCACGTCTCTAGTCACTCTGGTGACAATATATATAGTATGTAATTATATACTGGAGCCCAACTATTAAACGCAGCCTAACAAGCAATCACAAATAGTATGATACCAAGAATATTAAATAAAATTACTAACATAGGCAAACCCGGTATTGCACTGTACATTCCTCACAGAATCACATTCCCCCCGTAGAAATTCGCAAATCAATAAACTATTAATTATATTCCTTCTTTAACGTGATTAAAAATAATTGGTGCAATTACCGCCGACTTTTTCCTAAGATAGCGTTCCAATACTATTCCTCGCTCATTCACGTCTATATTTAATATGCTCTGATTGTATGTCACATTCCTCTAACCACGGCAGGTGACTTGCTCTATACAAATGTCCTGTGTCCTTTCGGATCTCATTACTCTGAGTTATAGCGTGCATCTGTTTAAGTCGCTAATATACACTAATACACTGTGATTGTATAGAAATGCAGAAGTTACAGAACAAGAGAATTACGCCAAGTATAAACGTCTATCATGTTAAACAATTTGCCATTTTGCTATTATATTTAAGATTGTGCTATTACATTTAAGATTTTGCTATTATATCTAAGATTTTGCTATTATATCTAAGATTTTGCTATTATATCTAAGATTTCCTATTATATCTAAGAATTTGCTATTATATCTGAGATTTGAAAATAACAATTTAAATTGAAAGAAACAACAATTACAATGTAGAAAATATATTTACTCTTCATTCGTTCACGTTTGTAATGAAACGTAACCACTGAAGACGAGAACAGATAACAGTTCCCGCAACGTCGCATCTGTCGTCTTGATAAGCCAACTATTGTTTTGTCTGTGTTGTGTCTTGCCTGTGTTCATATTCATTCCTGTCTCTCGTTAATTGTGTTGTCGTTTATCCGTTTAGTGCCTTTTTAACAAGCCCATTTTTTTGTTTTTATTTTTCGTCTGCTTTTTTTTTTTTTTTTTTTTTTTTTTTTTTTTTTTTTTTTTTTTTTTTTTTTTTTTTTTTTTTTTTTTTTTTTTTTTTTTTTTTTTTTTTTTTTTTTTTTTTTTTTTTTTTTTTTTTTTGTAGGAATTAATTTTCTAATGTTTTGAATCTGGTTTTGTTCTTGTGTTATCTTCTGGGATGTTAATACATTTCCTTTCAGGAATTATCCGTATTTTTCGTGTGTGTTGATTCCAGCTTACTATTCCTCTGTTTTTTTTTATTGTGGGTTTTTCTGCAGTACGGCAAGATTCGCCCGTAGTGGCGCATGTTTATAGCACTAGTACTATATTAGTAAACCTTTCGACCAGGAGACAGCAGCACTCATACTGCATTAAACTTGTCGTCTGCCTCGACAGTGAAAGGTATTATACACTGAGCTATAATACACCAAACATACGACACATTTCACGGAACATAAAATAGTGAAATTCCTTCTCCGTCTCGGCTACATTTCAATCGAAATTGTTTCCCTACGCTTTCACTCGTAACAACACCCTGGACCTTATCTTTATGTAAGGTGAGTCGCGAGACTTTTTAAAGACAGTCACAGCACCATTTTTAATTACAGAAGACAAATTTTCGTCGTAAATATAGTTACACACTATCTGTATTTGTATAAAGATAATTTAAGGGACAGAAAAGTTAGAGGACAGCCCCCAGGCGTCTACCAACTCCACAGGAGAACAAAACATCGTCGAGAATCCTGGATACGGCGAGTTGATGACGTCACATTGCCTCTGTCACTGGGTCCCTCCGTATTCGACTTAAAAGTCAAATATCAAACCAGTCTTTACACTTCCTCCAAGTTTCGAGTGTATGTGGCAGAGACATCTGAGGGCAACTTAAGAGTTTAAAAATCCCCAACAAGCGGAATTGTCTCTCTTCGGATAAACTACACCATGATATTTCATAGCAGTGTTAGTACGTAATCGACAACCCCGTATGGCGTGATTATGTAGCAGGATAATAATTTGCACTGAGAACTATGTCACTGTTCGTATTTGAGGTGACGTAAGGAGTTTTTTGGCATCCCCTTTGAGAGGTGTTTTCTTGTGAACAAGTTTCAATATGCAACTTTTGTGGTTATGTTCATGTGAGTTATTTATATTTTTAACTTACGAGATTTATTTTCCAAGTATTCTCGGAGAGACAATATAATCAGTACTTCGTGCATGTTGTTACTTTTCAACGATTATTACAATGGGGAGAAGTTATAAACTGAAGAAGTGTTTGGGACATACGCCATTGCAGCAAATGATGTATCACAGAAAATCAGAGAATTCACACAAATAGATAAGTAAACAAACAAACGAACTTTGTTTACAACTGGCAAACATCAGTTGAATAGCTAGTAAGATTGTAACCGAAGAGAAATAGCGTTCACATATATGTTTTATGAACATATTTGTGTGGTAAAATGTGTCCCGCGAAAAGAATAATCACTTATTGATCAAGGAAGCATTTATTACATTTTTTTTCTTAAGTGAAATGTCCCTCTGGTTTAACTCTACATCACCATTAACATCCTATTAATTTTGTCCGAAATTTTCTTATTCATATTTAACGTGTTTGCTGCTGCCTTGGTAGTTTGGCGTTTTCTCTAAACCTGTGTGGTATGGTTTCTTATGTGACTGCATAAAACAAGCAAGTGAAAAATCATTGAAATGAAATTTGTTATTTGACTTCCTTTAATCAGAAATCAAATGTCGTGCTTTTTATTCTGTACGTGTTTCGCATCCTTCGCCACCAAACAAATCGTCTACGAATGGATACTAAAGAGTACACACATTAACAGAGTTAATAACATATTGTGTATTGTCAAAATAATTTCCTCCTACATGCTTATCATTGCAGTCATTAATGGTATCAGACTATTTGAACCCATTTTGAGGGCGTCCATGTGAAGAAAACCCGTAATTTTATATTTGTATGAAATATTGTTAGTTTTCTTAACGTTACTTGACAGTACATTTTCCTCTTACAAAAAATTTTAGCTCTGCCAGTTTTTCCGTAGTGGCACTTCAAAGTCAAATTTTGCAAGTTTTTAGATCTTTCGAGCTGCAAAAAGCAATGAACATGATGAAATGAAAAATGACCCACACAAACCATATTTAACGGACTACTGCTTGACATGTTCAAAATCAATTACAAAATATTTTTGTATCAGAAAAATCTATGAAATAACAAAATAATTGAAAATTTCAAAACTTTCCTACAAAGACATTTTGCAATTGATTTTAGAACATGTCAATCAGTAGCCCATGATATGTAGATCTAGTGTGACATTTTTAATTTAATTTGGTTCATTGGTTTTTTAGGCTTATAAGAACCAAAAGGGGGGAAATTTTGACTTTGAAGTGCCATTATCGAAAAACTGGCTGAGCTTTTTTTTGTAAGAGGGAAATACACTCCCAAGTAGCGTGTACAAAACTAATACTGTTTCATACAAACATAGAATTACTATTATTCCCCACTTTAACATCCTTTAGAGTTACTTTCACCTAAAAGATTAAAATATTTGATTATCTTGAGATAATGGTATGATTGCCTGCCACCTTGACCGCCGTGATCCGAAATCACGTTTATTTAACCAATTAAATCGGACGATAAGTCAATGTTTAAATTTATCTTGGTTAAAAACTCGAAAACACTATGTTGCAGAAGAATAAACTGTTCCTTTATTAAGTCAACAATCTATTAGAGGTCAGTTCTGAACATTCACAGGAAAAAATTATATCAACGTGTAACACTATTTGCAACAGACATAAATCATAATTCTAGTTATTCATAAATTATATTCTTATCAGACGAAAGCAGAATCGTACAACCAAATTTTGTTGGGGGATGAGGATCCTCAACAGCAATTTCCTTTAATGTGTTAAATAATAATTAACTTTAGAATAAGTTCCAAATCATCAATGCAGTGAATGAGTTTATATGTGAGAAACGCAACACAAATTGATTGCAACATTTGTACTGAATAAAAAAATAAACTACCAGACAATCAAGTGGTTAATTTTGTATTGCCATCCATTTCTGAGCTGTGTTTAAAATTAAAAATTACTAGCTCATTGGGAAGTTAGTTTAACGTGTTACATATATTAGAAGTGTTTTGTTACATAAATAACAATTTTAAAACTTTTTTTCTTCCGTCTTTCATTGCAGTGTCATCCAGTTCTGAATTATGTTTAAAGTTTCAAATATCTAGATCATCTGGCAGTTATTTTAACGTATTACATATATTAGAACTGTTTAGTTACATAGATATCTATTTCACGCCATTTTTCTACTCGTATATTACATTGTCATATGTTTCTTAGGTACGTTTGAAGTTTTAAGTATCTAGCTCAAATCTAATGTAAAATTTGTACCAAAAAGACAAACAGACAAGAATGCGAGTTAATAAAAACGTGGTTATAAAAGTAATGTTTCGTTAACTACATTAAATGGAACACTATCAAGAGCCCAGAGTAGGTGACAGATGCATAAGAGTCAGGTATATAACGCGCCATGTCAGGGACTGAGAGAGATATCAGAAGCGGTGCAGCTCGTTGCCTTGTAAGCGCTGAACAACATGCACGATGGGACACATTCCCCAGGCCGCATGAATCCAAAGCAATTTTCTTTATAGGACGCCAGGAGCAGGTCACATCATGTTCACGAGCCACGTGGGAGTGACGTCACAAGCCCCTGGGGGACAATCTCTCCCGCTGACTGGTCGCATCCTAGACGCCTCATCAGGGACGTCCTCGAGCCAACCTTTACCCCCTGCACAGCGCTTCACCGAGCGTTTCCATCCCCAGTCTGAGACGGCAGCAGTGTTACTAACATTGCAAGGTATTACCAATATCAGGAACATAGGCAAAACCCTCTGATATTGTTGGAAAACGTACATAATTATGTCACACTCTCAATGTAGTACGGCTACAACTAAAAAAAATAATGAAGTTTTGTTAAATCTACTACCGTGAAACTCATATTTCATGATTTTAAGTACAAAAACACCATAGTTCTAACTTTTATATTAAAGGTTAAGTAACAAAATTTTGTTATCTGGAACGGCTAAACTTTCCCTCGTTGTGCAGCAACAAAGAAACGTGTTTAAAAGTTATCTTGATGATGTTTAGCTTCTCCAGTAAAAATTTATTATTTTGGAACCTAAGCCATCCAACATTAAAGCAATCGTTCAATGGTGAATTTTTTTAAACTTACCCAAACATTACATTTTCCCTCCATTCTAATAACTAGTTCTGACAGGTGGCTGCATTATATTGACTGTGTAATGCTATCTTTGAACGGTTCGTGCAACTGGGGTTAAGTACGTCGTCGCTTGCTATTACGTACGTCCATGAAAACATAACATTCAAGTACAATAAATGTGTTTTATTGAATTCATTGTGTAAACTATTCTACTAAATTATGATCAAAAGCCAAAACGTTATCAGAAAAATAATAACAAACAGAAAAATTAAATTATTTCTCGAACGAGGGAGCATTTATATTTTTAAAATTTCTATTTCACCCAGGCCAAATTTGAAAACCATCTGATTTCACATTAGCAGCACCGACTAAATATGTTCTACTACTAACTGAAATATAATTTTTTTAAAATGAGCTGGAAAACTATCAGTCGTAATCTAATTAAAGTAAGGCAGATTAATGTCGAAGTTAAACCTGAGAGCAGTTTCTTGATACGGCCTTTAGTCTAATGAATTTGCTCTTGGTTAGTTAGACTTTAATTCACTAAAATGTGTATAAATTCTTCGACTTCAAAATGATGTCAATATACCTTTCTACCTGGCCATTTCCTTGGGAATTGTAGTCACAAATGCGATTGCTGACGATTCCTCTGGAGTGTAGAATATATTTTAACTCATAACGCACGAATGACGAGCACTGGTCTGAATGTATGTATGCATGCAGGTAAGCCAAAAAGAGTGAATAGTTGCCCTAGGCACTTGATTACAGTTGACCATGTTAAATCAAGCATGTAAAGGCAACTGGGAACCGGGAGTACTCATCGACAATTGTCAGGAGACATGGGTTATTGGAATGGGATGGTAAAGGACCTTTAAATGAATGTTGATCATTTTAAAAGATCTTATTGTCTTAATAAGTTTTCCATGGTTCTCTTTGTGAAATCTAGGCTTTATTTCTGAGTAGACTGAACAGAAAGAATTCATTCTACGTACATCCTCAGTAAAGTATGATAAATTTCAACAACTTATAAAATGAGCCATAAGTGTCACACCAGGATGACAGAGAGCTTTGTGAAGATCAAATACAGCGTCAATGCTACATGTAGACTCACAAATTCTGGAAATTGAATCTGCAGCAATATTATCTTTGCCCTGACGATAGACGATTTCGTAACTGAAGCATGATAAATCTGTTCTCCATCTCATAATTTTAAACGATTTATATTTTATTTCCATAACATGAACATGGACGATACTAAATTTCTGGTCTGTAAAAAGTTAAAAATGATGACCAAGTAAATATTGTCTCAATTTCTTTCATGCCTCCATTACGAGACAAACTTCCTTTTCTACTGATGGATATTTTTGTTCTACCTTCTATGTAGTTCTTGAAAAGATCGCAACCGACTTTTCTGCTTGATTAAGAACAGCTGCAATCGCATGGTCGAATACATCAATCTCTATGACAAATGACATGGTGTCGCCTGTTGCAGGCACTACTGATAATGCCACCTCTACTTTCAAAAACTTCAAATGCTTCTTCAGTGATTATAAACGTTTTACAATCAGTGAGTGAATAACTATTTTCAAAAATTTTAAAATCCATCTTGAGTAGTAAGAAAACGTGCCCACTACTCTGCGTATGGCTGATATATAATGAGGAGGATCACGTTCCATAAGAGGACGGAGTCATTTAGAATAAGGTTTGACAGTATCATAGTGAATTGTATAAGTAAAAAAATATTTTTATTGTAATATGCACAATTTTCTTTATTTAATGTTAAATTTTATTTACGAATTGTTACGTTGCTCTTATAACATTCCCTTAGCACATAATTTAACATATCTGAGATCCTTGACATATGTGACAGTAAATGCATCTATCAATAAGATGTTATTTCCGCTAATTTCGATTGGCTTTTGATATTTTCGATCAGTGTCATTATCAATAGTTAATTGATTATTCTTTTCGACGGTACAAATGTATTCCCAGCTTCCTTATTGAGTTTCAACGCGTAGAACAATCGTGATTCGTTTGCCCGTCATATCTTGCATCTAGTAGTTAAATAATGAAGGCTCTAGACCACAAAAAAGAATTGCTTGTAACCAGGTAAAGTCGTGGGTTCGGCCCTTGTTTGAAGTTAACACATCAACACTATTTAGAAGCATGTCCCCATGGCAAGATCAGGCGTGATAATTTTCATATAAGCTAACAAAACGTACACGCCACATAAAATAATGAATTTAAAATCCGACGTAACACATGTAGAGTGCGTGGCGCACTTGGAAACAACCATGTACGTGCTACTTACAGCGAAGTACTTTTGAAAGCCGTGTTATTGTTTTCCTTTCATTAAAGCGTGTACATATTTCACAGTACTAAATCATTAACCTCAACGCAAACAATGAAAAATGTATTAATGTTTATTTTTACTAACTGTCCCGGCATACATTGCCATGCACACTAAATTTTGTTGATATTCAGTTCTGCATATCCAACCCATTTTGCAATTCCAACCCCCCTCTTTTCTTTTCAAATAATTTTTTTTTAGAATTATTAGCAGGCGCAGGCACAACTCACGTAAGCTTTTTGTCATTAAATTTTGGGGGTGTCTATAACCAGGATTGCCCCTTACCCCCCACCATTTTACTAAGTACATACACACGCACCTTATTTGTTTTTATTTTATTTGTAAAAACCATTGCGGACGCACGCAAAACAATTCGCCGAAGTTTCATCGCAACCGGATAAACTGTATATGAATGCATACGTTACAAACAAATAGGAATTTAATTTTTATGTATTGAGACAATAAATTTTCTAAAAGTGCCCCCTTAACTATGGACCGTGTTACATGTTTGAGCGAGAATTCTGAAAACTGCCTGAAAATTCCTGACAGTAATTATCTGCGAATGAATCAAGACTATGGTAAGCAAGCATTTTAGTTTATCTCAATGAAACCTGGCCACTGCCATCTACTTATGCGGTTGAAGGAAGATAGGAAAGGTCCAATAAAATGCTAATACGTTACTGTACTGGTTTACGTAGTACACCAAGCATTATGCTGTATGCTTGTTTTATAATTATAGTTATTGTATGTAAGTGAATGTTTTAAGCTATTTTATGTTGTGTTCACTTATTAAACGGTACAAAAATTGTGAGGAAATGTTTATATATTTATGAGAGTAAATATATTGTCCTCTTAAAAAACTTCGCAATATTCTAAAAGCAATGAACACTTCAGAAACAAAACTCAATCTTGTGGGAAACATGTATACATTCTGTGGCTCACGTTCGATTATTATTGGTAACCCGTACACAACCAGATATATATATAAAACAGTGATTGTCACATAAGTAAAATTGGCTGAAAAATAGTACATTAAAAGGCATACTACAGCTTAAGAATGCGACGATCAACAAAAAGCACTAGCAATATTTTAAGATTAAAATTAATCCTTTAATTCATTCTAATACTACAAGCTGTAACACATCACTTCATTATATTCCTATGTTTGTTTTTCTGAATGCGAGAGAACAATTTCGGGTTTGGCTTTTAAATGAAAAGAATTTGTCGATGAAATAAAGTTTTAAATATTTGCTGTAAATCTGTGTATTTGAGAGGTATTGCTTCTAAAATATATTCGTGGATAATATATTTGTAGTAAACACATTTTCCATGATTTGTAACATCGTGTGCCTCGTATTGTGGCACATAAACGGTGTAAATTATCTCAAGTTACTTAGACTATAAAGCATGTCACTGAATACAATTTTTAACAGCACTTAAAGCGTTCCAGTGTTCTGTACAGTTGAACCGCATTAACACAAATCCGAAAGGACTTAAATTTATGCGGTTTGTAATTATAAGGATTTAATTAACATGTGTTTATAAAAACTCAAAAAAAATTGTGAATGTATTTTTATGGTATTTGTTCCAGACATTAATCATACCACCAATATTACTTCTTTTAACTGAACTTTTACATTGTTTTATTTATACGGGAACATTGCATTTAACATTTATGTTAATATTTTATTTCTCAGCCTATACTAAAGAGAAAGAATACCGCTTTGTATTAAAGAGAACTTTGTATTACAACGGTTTGTATTAACGAGGATCCACTATATATAGTTATATGAACATTGAAACAAATGCATAGAGAACTACCGAGGTGGACGTGCCACAGTCTGTCAGACGCAAGTCTGATGAGAGTGACGGACGGAGTAACTCGGTGTTTCAGTGCAGATAATGGCAGGATATTTCTTTCGCCTCGAACGAGCTGCTGAGAGCGTGCAAGCAGCAGTTTGGCACCACAGTACTGCTCCTTGTCAAGACTCGCGCGTGAAGAGAGGGTTGTTGGGGTGGAAGCCACCGAACTTCTTGACATGCAAATGAAGTAGTGTTATTTTGTAGGGACCATAAATCGCATGCGGCGCTGGAGGGCGTAATGAACTCATTAAGATTCCGGTCCATGTCTTGGAACATCTGTTCGCGCTTTGCGGATTATGGCCGGGATGAGTTACGATGTCAGCGAGCGTCTTGGCTCCGGGAGGGGTAGGCTGCTTGGCGAGCAGGCGGTGCGATAAGAAGGACTTGCCCGAGACTACGCGGCTGGCTGCGGCTTCTCCGCCCTCCACACCAACCCTTCCATCTTCCAACCCCTCAACCACCAAGCCACGCACGCCCTCAACCCTTGTGCTTTTTACACCCCGCCGCTCTTTACAACTACGTGTCGGCTCTCAGCTCCAGGCGATCATCAGCCATCTACCTCCCGCATTAAGGTTCTTCAAGTCGTACAAAATCATTAGTATATGTATTCATGAAAATTTTTTAGTTTTATAGATGTTACTTGAGGGTACATTTTCCTATTACAAAGAAAATTTGTAGCTCGACCATTTCCCATAACAGCATTTCAAATTAAAAATTTTAATATTTTAACTTTATACTTCCCGGAAAACCAATGAACCATAATCAAAATAAATAACTCACAGTAAGAAACACGTCACAAAATTTTAGCTTAACATGTGTTTAAAATTATTCACAAAATTATTTTGTATTTTTTAAAAAAATTTTGAAAACTGTACATTTTCTGCTATATGTAGAATTTTGTAGTGAGTTCTTATATGCCTCAAGCATGCATGTAGTATCACTGTGAATTATTTCACTTCATTATGTTTGCTGGTTTTCCGGAGGTGTATGAAGTGAAATCATTCAAAGTTTTACTTTGAAATGACATTGTGGTAAACTGACTGAGCTTAAACTTTTTTGAGAGGAACATGTACTAGAAAGTAATATCAGAATTAATTATGATTTCACTCTAGATTAACGGCCTTAAGAGGAGTCACTGGCATGATGTTCTCTGTATAATCAATGTTTGTGCGTGTGCCCATATGTTAATAAATAACAGTTCTGGGAAAAAGTTTTCTTCCAGGAAAATTAATTAACTAAAATCTGTAAGTAGTATGATTATGGGGCTTTTGGGACAAGGAGCCAGTGTGAGGATTTCTGCCTGGTTAGGATTTGACTACCACGTTGTAACGTCACGCTCCCGGTCGCCATGTTGGATGTCCTTGACCTTTAATCTTGACCTTGTCCTTGAGTGTCAAATTACCAAAATTTTCCAAAATTTTAAAATTTAAAAAAATATCAAAAATTCTTAAAAATTCCAAAAAATTTCCGAAAAATTCCAAAAAAATATTACCTCCATCTAGTTTCTGCACGCCATCTAATTTCTGGCCGCCTACTTGGGTTTCTTCCGAACCTTCTAAAAATTTTTCGATTTCGCTTTCCATTATGACCCAGCACATATTTAATAAATAAAATTTTAATAAAATAATTTTTATGATAAAACTTTTTAGTAAAAACTATTTAATAAAACAACTTTTATATAAAATGTATTTAATTAAATCAACTACCGACACGTCTTACCCGGATGATCTCCATCGACACACTGACTCCCCCCACCACTTTTTACATGTATATATAAAGTCACCATACACCCTCCCCTACCCTATCCCTTTAGTATTTTAATTGGCTCTTAGTCACGTGATGAATTTCCCCCTTTAACCTACTTTCCCCTTTCAGTGACACTCGTGTTATAACCCGCTCAAACTAGACGCCCCCGTCTCCTACCCATTCCTTTATTTTAATTGCCTGTTAGTCATGTGATGAATTTCCCCCTTCCCCTACTTTCCCCTCTCACTGACACTCGTGTTATTACCCGCTCAAACTACCCCACCCCCTTCCCTTCCCCTATCCAAGAAATTTTTGAAAAATTATTTCCTTCCTTTGTGCGATTTCCCCCACCACCATTTCCACTAGCCAATAAGAAGCTAGCTCTCTTTCCTCACATAAAATTATTTCTCTTACTGTAACCAATCACAAGCTACCTTCCTTTTCTCGTTAGAATACATTTTCCTTTATACACTGTCCTTCTCCATAGCCCAAATAAGTTAGCAAATAACATACGATTTCCCCCCTCCATGCATCCATTTTATATCTTAACATGTACCCCACCATCACCTAAATAAAGTTCTACGTACTTACAATTTATTAGTTTCCCTTCCCCTCTCATCACACCTTATATGTTTTCCCTCTTTTAACATTTCATATTATTAGTCGGTAGACCCCCTTCTCTCACATTCTAATGGTCAGTTTTCTCCCCCCTTTCTCATATTTCTACACTTGTGTAAACCCTCGTAACAGAACAGAAGGAGCGGTCTCCGCCGTCTACCTCTTTGAGTTCAGTTCATATCGTGGTTTGTTTATCCGTAGTTAAAAGTATAACCGTTAATTTGCACTCGTGCATCTGCAAACCAGTAAGTCGCGGCGAAGTGCTTATAGTTCACGTACAGTTCTACCGCGCCGGCATTTTGTTCCAACTGTTTCGGAAAGAATTCGTCATTGTCCTGCATTAGAGCAGTAAGAGAAGAGTTGAACCGTTCATCATTGGCAACCACACGCAGAGCTTCGGTGGTCTACAAATGATGTGAAGAAGGTCACCTTCACAGAACACAAGTATAGAAAAAGTCAAGAACCAGGGAAAAGTGAAAATTTATTGTACTCATCAGGACCTACAGTCCAAAATAAACATGTACCATCCTTCCACCAGTGAACTCTACAAACAACTACATGTCACCACCGAGCCATTCAAATTCGGAATTCTCTGATGACTACAGTAACGAAGACATCGAAATGGTTGAGTCTACCGTTGCTACATACACAGCATTCAGGTCAGAAGACACATTCCAGTGCACGGACGTAATGGTGGGCTGCAGAAGAGTATGTTTTATAGATGCTAAAGGAGTTTAACAAATTCAGTTCTGTAACGGCGATATCACTTGGTATTGTGTTACGATTCATACGAAGGGTGCTATGTACAAGACGAACTATCATGTGACAACGATGAATGTTACGTTTTTAATATTCGTCCGGTCTCAGTACTTCCGTGCACACTGAACGACGTGTTGCTACAGGAAAATGGCGAAAAAATGACTGAAATTCGTGGTTATAACTCATTCACATACACACTTCGTCGAACAGGAAGCAAAACCGTGTGCGAATGGAGATAGAATTGTAACGGGCATACACATTTTGCGCAAAGACGTGGACTTCCTGATTGGTCTTCACAGTGCTCTCATTTTTCGTGTGATGTATACCTTTCTTCAAGACAGTTACTGCAGCAAGTACAAACTCCTCCAGTCAGACAGACACATTTAACCCTTTGAAAGAATACGACTTTGTTGATGTAGTGTTACACGGAGTAACGTACACAGCAGAAGCATTCGTAAAACACGTTGTTGAAAGATGTGAAAATGTCATAAATTTCCATATGGAGAGAAGATACCGCGATGGAGCAGTAGTTTCGCTAACAGTACGTGACTGTGACACCGACGAGTGTGCCGTACGTCTGTGTAGACCTAGGATGCAATTCTTAATGTCGCTGCCTGATATGAAGAAAGAAGCTTCGGAACTAAACATCAAAATCTAATACGACTGTAAAAAATGTGAGTTCGAACACGAAATTACTGGCGCGGAGCTCCAAACCCCATTACTATGTCACGAGAAATGTACGGGCATTTGGCATACATTTACATCACTAGCAGAGTCTGATCCTTGGACTGAAGTGAGTACAAGTGTGTGTGCAAACGAACAGTGTGTTGTGTATCGAAAATATGGTATGGGCATCCATTCGCCAGCTTCATTTCTGAAAAAGTAAATTGCTGTACATTCTTAATATGGTACAATTTTACGGTACCTCTTCGAATGTGTATATATGCAATTTCCTAAAACACTCATCGGACACTTTAAAAAATAATGCCAATTACTTTTGTAATCATAACATCCAGTGCCAAATTCCATAAAAAAATCAGCAACATAGTGTGTTCTTCACCAGTATTAACATTTCTCTACAAATGTAATGTCTGATTGCTGTTCAGCTGGACAAAAAATATTATCTGCTACAGTGACATACGAAAGGTATAAATATTTAATATTTCTAGACAGAGAGAACGTGCTACAGTACTTGCCCAAAGAATTTCTTCTCGTCTACGTGCCGCACAAGGTACCATCTGTGTACAAGTTCCTGCCAGATCAACTAAAGGAAGACGAGGACATTCGCGACTGTTTTCCATGCAAGGAGTGTTTCCAGGGCTGTACTTCGCTTCCGGACACTTTACAACGTAGGAGTTGGTGCAAGGCGCGCCGTCGCTCGTCAACGACCAGCACTTCATCCAATACAAACCACATCACGTCTAGTGACAGCAGTACTCCAAAGAAGCCTACCCGCGATACCGAGTAGTGACGTTTTTCCCGAGTAAATTGCATTCAGTAACATGTACTGTAACACCCAAGGCTCTCGTTCGCAAGACACATTCACCATCAAGAATGTGTAAATATCGGACAATGACGATGACCTGACAACAAAGGTTTTCACCGTCGAACCCCTGGGATCATTTGAGCAGTACCACACAACAATTGTACCGACTGCAGACATATCAGAAACATTGACTCAGGTGGGATTCCATTCACCCAAATACTCGATGTCTTGAGTTACATCTCAAATTAAGATTGCCCAGTGTTTGTCATCGGAAATGGTCTTGAGCTTGCATTACGTAACATGTGCCCGAACAGCATTAAATACTATTGATGTGCATATACAGTTTATGAATCCTACATTCAGTAAACTTGATGAAATGTACATTGATAAACTTCACTACTGTGAGAAAAAAATAATTTTTGTGCTCAGTGTAACTCGGAAGCCTTGAGACTTTGGTTTTATGATAACCCATGGTACATGTAAAAATTCATGTTGGACGAGAGAGACTCTGTAGCTTTCAATTTACTTAAAACATCATCCCAACCAGTCATGAAATGAGTTTACAGAGGTAGTTGGCGGAGACACACATATATTGGCATTCAAATGTGTGTATGCACAGAAAAATAAATTTTAAAATCCATATTAGTTTAATTTGAAAAATATATATTTCATTATCAAAGGGTTACCTGTAAAGTCTGTTGTAAGGTGTCGTGTCAATAAGAAAGAAAATGTAATTGTTTTCATAATTATTTTCTTAAAATGAAATAATATTTGTAAACTTGTTAATGATATCAATATATTTCTATATGTGGTAAACACCAGTTAGTTCGTATTTATAATGCTGATAATTGTTCGTGTCTTCACATGTGGTTAAGACCGAATACTTAATAAAACCACTACTCTGTGTTTTAAATAGCTGACTGTACATATTGTGTAACTAATCCAAGCTTTGAAAATAATGCATTGTATGAATGAAACGTCTTTTCTGTTTATTCAAAGTCCTAGTATATGTTTCCAATTTAATTTGTCAAGGTAAAAAATTGCGAAAAATAATTCAGATGAAACAAATTAAAATACATTTACTTCAATCGCGTGGAGGTTGTGTATCGTGCGTACTAGAGAGATAGAGAGAGAGAGAGAGTGTGTGTGTGACTGATCGCTGTACACCTCTGGCCGGTAAGGTGTCAGGTGGGTTAGGATGGGGGAGGCGAGCGGGCGTGGACGTGTCGAGACACTCGCAGAGCTCCGGCCAGCAAGCTAAACATCTGTAGTGGAGAATATTAAAACATATAACTTTGTGACTTTACGTCTATATTTTGAAAACGGCTGCTTGGATTTGAAAAATACAAACACTGTTGATCTTCTTTTTAAATTCTGAACAAGAAGCGAGTGGTTTTATTTTTCTGATGCATCCACAGAGGTTCGAACCAATATCCCTCTTCCTAAATATCATGTTTAATACAGTGTAAAAATTTTAGCTTAATATGACTCATGGTTGAGCACATAAGATAAACTGATCAAAGCTTTCTGCCCTGTCACATATGTTGGGCTCAGTCTTTTGCCAACACTAGAAATCCAAACTTGTCCTGCTAGCTAACTTGTCCTGCTAGCTAACTTGTCTCCAATTTCAACAGACAATCGTCGCACACTTAGACCACCCATACGAAACCGATATATTTCATGCAGCATAAGACATTTTCCTCCTGTGATATCTTTTCTTAGTTACAAGTTCAACACTTTTGTTTTTTACTTACCTTCCACTTTATAAAACACATTGATATTCATAATTATTTTTACTACCTACATATTCATCTTTAAATCTTGTTCCGATTTTGGACATGGCAAACAATAAAAATATACGAAGCGTTAAAGAACACATCCATAATTAAGTTTCTGCTCAAAATCATGTCGAACTAACATACATTCCATGCAGTTATCAGCACACATAGCTGCAATACTTATCTATAGCATCGTCTTCAATTTTTTCTGTATCCATCTAGACCTATCAGTCAAATATGTCATACTATCTATCCTACTGTAAAGCGCTACCTAGCACCATAACCCAGCATCACTTGTAATATTCGTTTTACACACTACCTACTAAATTATCCAAATAGGTCAAAGGTACAATCAGCTTATCATTTTAGATTTGTATGCATCAAAAACCCTATTTCTTAAAGCATTTTATCATACATAACATACACTTCAATATTATCTCAGCATTCATTAACTAACCGAGGCAGGTCACATAGTAAACTATTCGTTACTGTACATTAAGTAAATATCAACACATATTTCCAGTGTTAAATCGGATAACCGTACCACATGGATATATAAACTGCACCATTCAATCATATTGTTACAAGTTTAGCCTGGGAAGGGGAAGATAAATAAGCCAGAGATGGAAGGTAACAAGAGTTTATTAGAATAGAGAACAAGGAAATACAGCAATACAGAAATAGAGACGAGTGGAAGGGTTAGGGTAAGGCGAGACAGGAGATAGGTAAAGGATCGCTCTCCTTCCATAAACCAACAGGAACTCACCGCTCGTGCC
>PNEQ01120379.1:31278-61661 GCA_003012365.1 Medauroidea extradentata | reverse complement strand
CTCTCGCTAGCTTCTGTCTTCCTTTGGTAGGTGACATGGAGGCGCAGTTCTGCGTTCCGCGAAAGGGTTCGCGCGGTTCCAACAGACTGTTAGCTGAAGTACACTGCGTGGCAGAGCGTGATCTCTCCCCTCGCCCATGGGGGCCGGGCGCCGGGATGGCCTAGGCTAAGAGGCACCGTAAACAAAGAAAGCCACACTTAGGTGTGAGTAAACATGGTATGTACCTATCTGGTGTACAAAGATGTTTTTCAATTAAAGTAAATATTATCTGCAATGAGTAATACACGTGAGCCAAGCCGCAGACGCAGTGCTAGTTATAAAATTAACATGGTGCTTACAAACGTTGACTCATTCGATACGAAGACCTTGCATGAGGTGAGACGGTGAGTATGTTGACTCGCTTCTTCAGCAGATCGGCAAGGATAATGTAAAGTGAAGCGCAAAGAAAATGATAATCACTACCGGTCACCAGCACATACAGCGATCTTCTGCGAGTTATGTTTATTGTCTACTTTTGGCAGAGTTCTAATTTAAATCCTTTATGGTCTCTCGCTTATGGCTCGAGAACCAAGGCAATACAATCAGTCAGAAAGATAAGGGTAAGAGAATAGAACAAGTAGGAGGTAACACTCTATAATAACTACTAAGAAGACTAATACATAAATGCAGAGCAAAAGAATATTGGAACGAAGAATACACAAGTAGGCGAGACAGGAGCTAAGGGTCAGGATTGCTCTCCTTCCCTAACAAGCAGCTTAATGCTCACCAGTATGCCGGAAGCCGTGATCGTGGTAGGAGAAGTCCACGTGGCTGGGTCCCCAGTGGGTCTCGAACTAGGACACAGCTCGAGAGAGACTCCCCGGTGCCTCTCGTCGGTAGCCTCCTCCACTCTTCGTGCCGCCATCTCTTGTCACATATTTTTCCAACCTTTTTATTGGTCCATATGACGTGAAGGGTGGAACTATCCCTGCTGAAATTGTGATTTCCCCATGCCAAAACAGTCGCAACTATTTTCCCGACGTAATGGCAATTTAAGCAGCTCCGTGTTGCGTTGTTCCTCCGGTCGTTTATAGTTTTGTGTTTACAAAACACCCCTGGCCGTAGTCTTCTGTCACCGAGGTGCTGTTGGGTTGGGAAAATATAAAAAGACACCGTCATTATTTTATTTCTAATCATATACTCTAACAGAGCATTACCACATGTTTTATTAGGCACGTAATTAAAAGTACTGAACTATTAAGGCCAAAAACTTCTAATTTTGGAACACTTGGAAATAAAAATTAATGTAAATACTAAGGGATAAAATATAAAGTAGAAAAACATATTATTTAAGTGCACACACGTTTGACTCACATTTAGAGCGAAGATAATTTTTTATGCCATTATGAAATTTATTTGTGTGTATCAAGCTTTACGTAACGTACTGTGTTCACGTCATTGTTGTCAAGCAACGGCAATATAAAGAATATGTGACTGATAACAATCAGTATAGAAAAAAAGGGATTCATAAAAAATTACATAAAATAGAAAGCAGATCAAATCACAAATCAGTTAATTAGTATTTAGGATAACAATCTTATTAGAATTTTAATTTATAACTTCTGATGCATAGTGAATCAAGTACACTTTTTTAAGAGATCGAATAAAATAAGTCTAATTTAAATGATAAGGCCTGCATTTTAGTATCGCTTTACGTAACACATTTCTCACTCTCTCTCTCTTTCTCTCTCTCTCTCACTCTGTATATACTGTATATATGTGTACATATATACACACATATAGTATTGTTTGTGCGCTTTAGTCACATTTACATATAATTTAGAGTAGACGAAAACAATTTCCAAGTTTCAGGAACATAATGGACTTCACTAAGACATAAGACTCCCCTAACTAAAACATATTAAAACATCAAAGTCTCTAAACTGTAACTAAGTATATCACCGGATTCTTTTTAACCATGAAAACAGTTTAAACAATATGTCATCATAACTTAGAGTATGATTTATGCCGACAAGACAAAAAGGGAGTTAGATAACGCAAACATTGTCAAAATAATAGCGAATTTAGTAAAGTTTTACATTTCATTAGGCAAAAGAGTAGAGAATATCTCAGGAAATGTTCTACTAGTAAAACTAACCATGTCCTGTTAGAGACTTGTCATTAGGGGAATGTCAGGGCTGCGTCATACAACATGACCGGAGGTCTACAGTGTCTTGTGCTGTGTAAATATTGTAGTCTCTTTGGTCCCGTGGACAGTTTCAGATTTTGTATAGTAAAATGTTCGTTATCCAACATGTCTATTGGACGAAAGTTTTTTTTTTTAACAAGTGCAAGGACAGAGGACAAGGACAGAACACAGTGCACTTAAAAAGTTTCTGGAATGTCCGATCTGTAGGGACCCTGGTTTTTCTTCGCGAAAAGAATTTTGCCCCACTTTGTTTCAGTGCCTTACGTGCACATCTGCAATTCTGCTTCATGGTTATTGGCAGCTTGTCTATATGAAGAGCCGTATATAATTTGTCTGGGCCAATTACATTAAAGTCTCTGCAACACCTCACAGCTGTATTTGCCGGTAGAATCCCAAGGCTCCAATCACAGACCACAAAGCAGAACTGCAGATGTGCACGTAAGTCACCGAAACAAAGTGGGGCAAAATTATTTTCGCGAAAAGCCAGGGTCCCTACAGATCTGCTGCAGTGCTGGGGAGAGAAGTGAGAGAACTGTCATGGCGGGTAGAATCGTGTGACGCCCACTGCGCACTACGTCATCAAGCTTGCTCCGGGTTCGCGCCATGTAGCCCGCTAAGGCCCGTTCTACAGTGACACAGAAGCGTGTACGTATCACAGTAACGTAAACGTAGAACATTCTACAATGGGACGCAGTCGGACACAGATCACGTAGTTGTCCTCCAACATTTATTCCTCAACTCCCAACAGTCTGAACAGTTTGTCCCGAGAACAGTGTAGATGACGTAAAATTACCCACTGATAAGATCCCTGAACTGTCTTAATATAAACCATTGTTCAATAGTATAGCAAATATACAAGTGAGTTAATTAAAATAAAACACGCAGAAAGAAGTTACACAATACATCACTAAACAATATTTTCCTATTACAAGCAAACCACACCAATCAAAATTATACAATGTGGAATACATAACTTGTAAAATAAAAGATGTCATGGTACCCTTCATAGCAAATATGTCACACGTAAGACTTCTAGGCACATGGCGTACATCATTGTTATAGATGATGGTTAGAGACACTGGAAAATTGCGGGAATATTTGACTGTTTGCTTGGCTCCAACGTGATGTATATAACACTGAGTTTTTTGTATCAACATAGGCTATCGTTTATTTGTAGCATTTTTTCTCTCTGCAACAGGCCCAGTTAGAACTGCACAGCTTGGACACACAGCGTGTGTGATTTGTCCCAAAACTGTTCATACGTGTCACGGTTAATATAATACAGTTTATTGGAGACTATCATAAACATTTTCGCGATTTTCCATTGTCTCTAATGATGGTTTATAGCGGGAAAACTTGACTGGATTTCAACACACGTTCAACTTACTAGAATATTACTGGCTCTCTCTTGTACGTGGAGCTGTTGCCCTATTTGACTCAGCCAATCAGAATTCAGCTATTGTAATATTTGATGCCGGTTGTTGGTCTGCAGACAGCTGCGGTGTGTCAGATGTTCTGTACATCACCCAATCATATGTTGCAAGACAGTACAGCCTTTTTAAGGTAATGTTGACCCTAAACAATTTCGCGATATACCATCATCCCTAACAATTGTAAAAATAAAAATACTATACTTAACTACGTACCTATTCACTGCAGGTTAATTCTTTGAAATATATTGTAAGTCATTATCTGTCAGAATGAAAATTAAAATCTTCAGCAATAGTTGCACAATGTGCCTCGTCTAGACATGTTCCACCTGTATTTACGAAGGATCGCAGCGTAACTGGAATCATGACGTCAATGAGAAAGGCGGCTGTATGAAACATGAACCAAGCTGCAGATCTTCCCTGCACTGTTTGAAACACAGAGAAGTTACAGTGAAGTAGCTGGTTGTAGTTGATATCATCTTGTCTATCATTTATTATTATACTGACTCGCGTCCTGCACAGCTGCCATATTTCTGACTGCGTATTGTTATCAACTTGTATATTAGCCGTTATACGTGTAAGTTAGGAGGCTGTAGCCAGAAGTAGGCACTATGTACTGGAACTAGTTAAGTGAATAATGTATCGGGTGAGGGTTGTCGGTTAAACGAAATACGTTATCGAAATACGGTGGCTTTACCCTACATAGTTTACATTACAGAATACTACACGGTTGTGCCAAATAAGTTAGATAAGAGGGGAAGCGGCTCTTTAGTTAATTACGTTCATGATATACCCTGTGATAGGTGACCCGTTGGACACCTTAGACCTCCACGTTAGCATGATGCCGGAGGCTGATGATGTATGTGCTCGGTTATCGACGGACGGCGGCACGTCGTGGGTCTCGACCCAGGACCATCCTGGCGAGCTGGTGACGGCCTGAAGGCTCATAGTAGACACACCTGGTTTACCCGATACTGTGCGCTATATTGCTGGCTGCATATCAGAGCAGATAGGGAGAATTACTGAGGCCCTTGTCTTGTGCAACTACTGACCTGATTACACTGTTGTCACCGCTATCTTGTCCTCCAGGCGAGGTTCTTCTTATACATAACAGTGTACTTGTGTGTTTATTCCACTGAGTGGGCTACCGTAAGCAAATAATATTTTACCGTCAACAGATGTCTCGTGCGTACAAATAATACAACACAAATAACCATCTATAGCTAATTTCGTCATACATGTGTGTGCGGGTGTGTGTATACATACACACACCCACACACACATGCTTTATTGTCTGAATTTTATAACTAAACCGCCCAGTTTTAGACACGTGTTAGTTCCTTAAATGATATGATTACCCGAGAAAGTCAATGTAATATGTTTATACAAGCCTAATACCACTATCCTGTAAAGGAGGAAACTTTTACTGCATTCCAAGGTATAACAAATGAAACGTGGATTGTGTTTAATACGTTTTCCAACACGCGTTTCATTATTTTTGAACTATTTTAAATTGAATTGCTTATAATATGTAAATTTACGTTTTTTAAGACAATCATGGGGGCAGAAGGTGTTCGACGTTAGGAGGTCAAGGAAAATAAATGTCAACTTTAAAGATTTTTTAAATGTGTTTAGTTTATTATTTATTACCTACGTAAAAGAAATAACACGTTCAAGCGAAGAACGTGCTGATAAACAGTCAGTGTTTTCTAGTTAGTTATTCTGCGCCTATGTAGTAGATCTTTCGAGAACGTGACCCTTATAACAGCAGTTATTAGAGGTCATTTGACTCCTCTGATACATTGGTTCTGCCGCCCGTGAGACACACTGATTCCGGTAGCGAATATTAAATAATAGGACTAGGTGATTCGGAATAAAGTGAGCACTCAAAAAAAGCCCTGATTAATTTCTATTTTCTGCCAGTTTATATCTTTCCGCTACATGTAAACATCAACATTGCCACGTGCTTGTAATTACATATAGTCTTGTACAATGTTTGCATCTACAGTACATTGCTCTGGTAAATGTTATCTATGATATCTAGTCATTAAGTGCACGGGGGCTGAATATAAGATATAATAAAAAGTAATCTTAGTTATAGATACGTACGAGTTAACGTCTTAAATACTGGTTTCTGCCCATCGACTTATTGAAACAACACGCACTATTGCCGTTACGAATCTCGTAAATGCGGGCGTATTATATTTGAATTTGTAACTCAAAACCGCCACTAAAAACACACATGACACACGCAATTCAAGAATTTGGATTCACTTTCCTATTAACGGAAGTAACTGTCGTATTTTATACAAATTTCACGACACGGATTATTACGGTACGTACCATGTGTATTTTATTTCATCATGGGATGGTAAATATTAATACTTACAGCGTTCGAAAACGTCCCTGATATTTATTCATAACAGAGGAATTAGTATATTTACGATAAACGCCGAGTTTCATGTCTGCTGAAGTAACAAATCGCAGCACACTAAGACAACAAACAAATATGCGCATTTTATTAATTTTCTTCGCCGTAAGACACTGGCTATGACAGGCTAATAACCACTTTCGTAATTACGGCGAGCTTGTACAGCGAGGACGTCTTACAAATGACGGAAACAGACCCATACTCACGAATAGTCTTATCAGCGACGCATCGTTCTTATTACTCTGTAATACGGGCGAGATTTAGAAGCATGCTTGATCTGCTGGTCTGCACAGGCAAATACTGCCCATTTGTGCGCTGTAGTATCTATTCACACGCTTCTGATGAGACCAATGTTATAATTATACAGTTCTGGGACCGTCTAGTTGAATGGCTTCACATTGATCTTCTACAACGTTCAGAACGGTGTTGATCCAGTCCTGGATTGCAAGGGCGAACTGTATATTTGCTCAAACAACGCACAGTGTAGTCACGTGTATGTTCGACAATATACAGTCGTACACTACTAATAAGATACAAAGAAGTATCTGCTGACACTCACGTAAGGGAAAGAATTCTTCGTGTCACGATCAGTGACTAACACCGTGCGCCAACAGCGACCTTCACTTTGCCGCAGCTAGCTCGGAATTCCCCACTGAGTCAAATGGTCGGACTTAACTTTGAACATTTTATTTAAACATTTGAATTCCTCTAACATTTGCATTATTCCCGAATATTTTTCACATTACTTGACTACCAGTAACCCTAACCTATGCGGAGAGTATAAATGTTGCCCCAATTTGTTTCACTGCCCTAAGTGCATATATGCAGTTCTGCTTCGAAGTGATTGTAGGGATAGGAACATTTTGCGAATTCAGTGACCTGCATGTTATAATTAGAGGCAAGATTATTTCCGCGTATTGATTCAAGGTCAGGTTGGATGCCAATATTATATACTTCACTCCTCCTGTGATTAGACAACACATGTTTTAACACATCTTTGACGACTGCAAGCCAGTTATAAATAAGGAAACAAGTCGTGGTGGAAACACGTGCTACGGTTAGAAGCCAATGGATATTTGACTTTGGCCAGTGTGTGTATAGGTCTGAGAAGTCTAGACTGTTGCCAGATTAATACGCGAAATATTCGTGCCTCTAGTTATGATCCACTATATGCCCCAGCTATTCGTCCATTAGCTGCTATTTAGTGGAACAACACAGAATAGACGAATAAACTGGGCTTGAACATGCATAGAACAATGGAGTCTAACGTGCAAAAATTCTCCTGCTCTTATAGTCAAATGCGAGACGTCACTTCGCAGTGACACGCTGCTAGCAACCAAGAAGCAGAGGCGGAGATGTGTACGTAATGCACTAAAGAAAACTGGAGCTAAATTCCTTTCGCGAAATATTCGTGGCTCGAGCCATGGTGTACGGTACCAATCAAAACTATATTTTCTGCCACACTTATTGTTTATGAACGTTTTTCGTCATTTATATTTCCCGCTTATCAAACCCTTCAAAGTATGCGCTACTCCAGAACCGTATAAATTAATTCGATTTGTCAGAATACATAGAGTAAACACACACACATTTCGTAAGTTTAAATTTTGCTTCGAAAAATAACGTGTCCTAGAAATGATACACAGAAGCACATGACAGAATATACGAGCAATTATTCGTCACGTGTTAGTAAAGTAATTTTTTTCTATTTTTATATTATTTGTTCCATACCCGTTCTTGTTAAGGTAAATCTCACCATATACATTATGGTTTAGGTGAATCTGATTTAAATAGATCCCTGCCATTATCAGATTACGTGGATTTACCGCCTTTGACAACGGCGCAAAAATCTAAACATTCGTTGTGTGATTTCCATTCTCCAACATTATAAGACAACATTTAGTTACAAACATTTATTTGAATATTGTTTTCCGAAGTGACAATGTTAACAAAATTGTACACAAAAGCACGTCCGGCATAAAAAATATGGTCATGAAACAATTCTTCTAGAATAAATCAGTGCAATGAGCATAATATTGAGTTCCACATTTAATCTAGGTTTCAATCTGGCGTAAAATGGATAGATGTAATTAATTATTTGTTTACGTGTCGTGTCCAAGTATAATTGAAGCCAGTTAAGTTCAACACTAATTTTTTTCATCTGCAAGTGTAACATAAGAAAAAAGAATAACTTTATTTTAACAAGTAAAGAGAAGTTTGTTTAATGGTTTTTGAAAGTCTGTTCTGTTTACTTAATTTACGGCACAAACTACTTACTAATACAAATCTCATTATCTGCACGTCTTTCCACGAAGCGGACAACGCACACCAGCAAACTGTATTATTTCCAGCTCTTGCTGTAGTTAGTTGGAACTTTGCGTGAATGTTCTTGGAGAGGCAAATTGTTGCTTGGCTCGCGGAACACTACACTTTTTGTTGTGTAAAGATAGGAACACGTAAACTCTTGTTTCCAGCAAGTTACACTTAGTAATTAAGTACTCGGATTCTGTGGAAGTTTAATTACTGAATACTACCACCAAACCACGATACTGCGTAGGCCGTCGCTACTCACAAGTTTCAGATCACAAACGAGAAATACGTGTTCTTGAAGGTAAAAACATCCACCGTACTCCGAAATTATGAATGATCGGATTATACAATCCCAGGATGCAGTTACGTGTACTGCGGTTATCTAAATGAACAGCTGAGCGGAACAAGAAATGTAATAGAGACTTACACAGTTTACACTAGTTCGAGAAAACCTCAAAATAGAGATAATGTGGATATAAAACTTCACTTATTTATAGAGTTAATATAAAACAACCTGCAAAATTTACAACTGCAAGTATAAATTTAGTAAAAGAACTGTTAGTGCCGGAACGATAACCTTCTTCCAATAACTTAACGTGAATAACAATAACCATAAGTAACAGAAATATGTTTGTAGCCCAACTACATTGAGAAACCTCCAGTATCACAAAAAAAAGCTGGATCTAACAACATATTTTGATAACTGTATGTATTAAAGAAACTTTTTTATGCCGTTTCCTATTTATCTCTATTTGCTGTGTTTTCAGTCAGTTATTGAAGAATCCCATCACAAAATGTCTTATATTTGAATCGTTCCTTTTCAAAAGGGCTTAAGTCCAAGTTTTTGGCAAAATGGGATTATAGTCGGAACAAGCATTTTAGGGGTCGACACATCGTTCTACAACAAAAGGGCCTCAGTCCTTGTAATATGAATGTGCAAACGAAAGGCATGAAATTCGTGTTCCTTTACAAAAGGACATCAGTCCTGAACTGAAACCCTTTTAAAAAAAAAGTGGCGACCTTAAGCTACTAACAAGGAAGATCGATATAATCGAAAAGATTTTGTTCTGTTGGTAAACACTGCTCTGTTGGTAATTTGTCTCAAACATTCATTGTTTAGTTATTCAATTATTCTGAGAGTATTAACAGCAAATTGGATGAAGATAAAGTGTCAAGGAAGAGGAAAAGAAATGATGAAAATTACAGAAAGAACAAAATTAAAGTGGCTCGATTAAAATGTGAAAGCCATGTTAATCACGTAGGAAAAGAAATTGCAGCGAAAACAATAGGTGACGCTTGCAGGTATGTATAACCTATACAAGTGCATAACCTATGTTGAAATCATAAAGCTGTGCAAACTGTAAAATAATCTAGTAAATCTTACAGAACATTAAAGGAAAACAATGTTTTGTAATACTGTGTTATACAATATAACATACATGTTATATCGCGAGTTTACTTGGAAATTTTGCAGTTTGCATTGGTCTCCACAGCAAACTTATTTTAGCACAGGTATAATGACCCAATGTGTGTATGATTGCAGATGCAGACGTAAATGTTTTGAAATAGTGCCAGAAAATGCCCGTCTAGACATTTTCACACGGTTACATGACATGAAGACAAAGAACGAGCAGGATATTTTTATACAAGGGCTAATTGATGTACACACAATTCAACGCCGCCGGCCAAGAAATGAAAGTGCAAGATCCAACAGCGCTGCATTTAAGTACAACGTTTTCGTTCAGAATGAACGCCAGGAGGTATGCCTGACAGCATTCTTATCAATTCTTTCTGTGTCTGCTAAACGTGTTAAACGAATCAGGCAATTAAGTGTAGCAGGTAAGAGTCCACAGGATATGAGAGATAAGCATCCTTGCCCTAAGCGATTGCCAGATGAAGTAAGAGATTTAGTTCGTTAGCATATAGAGTCTTTTCCCACAAAAACAGTCATTATGCTGGACGACATGTTAAGTATTTAGATGCACAGTTAAACGTCAAGATAATGTTTGATTTATTCAAGCAAAGACATCCTGATGTAAAAATCAGCTACCAGTTTTACTATCAGTATTTCAACGAAAATTTCAACCTATCTTTCGGTCGACCCCAAGTCGATTCTTGTTGTCTGTGCGAAGAACTGAAGCTTAAAAGAAAGAGTCCCCACATAAATGAAGCAAGTAAACGCTGCGCAGCTGCAGAACTTAGTGTTCACTTAAGAAGAAGCAGAAAGTTTTATTCTAGCCTTAAGACCAAAATTGTTGAAGGAAATAAAAATCCCAATACGTTAGCTATTGCAGTGGATTATATGCAGAATATCCAGTTGCCTGTTACACCAGTCCAGGAATTGTTTTACTTAAGGCAGCTAACTGTTAATGTGTTCTGTAATCACGATATAAAAAATAACTTAGCTACCCTGTATCTGTATCATGAAGGCATTGCCAAGAAGAGCCCTAACGAGGTGTGTTCTTTTTTGTCTGACTTTTTGAAAGATGTGCCAAATAACATAGATGAACTCCATGTATATTCTGACAACTGTGGTAGTCAGAACAAAAATCACTCTCTCATTAGATTCGCTTTAGCTTTGACTGATACAGGACGGTTCAAGAAAATAGAGCACATATTTCCAATTCGTGGTCACTCCTACCTTCCCTGTGACAGGGACTTCAGTATGATCAGCAGGGTGTTGAAAAAGAACGACCGTATCTACAACATTCATGATATCACAACTCTCATTTTATCCAGTAGTAAGTCACACAAGTTCACTGTTAAGGAAATCCATGACTCATCTAAAATCACATATTATAAAACATGGTGGTTGGACTACTACTAAAAAACGTGTTTATCTGAAGAAACCATTGGAAGAACAGTGCTTCGAGATAAAAAGGTTCAGTTCAATATACAATCATTTCATCAATTCATTTACGCATCTGAACGGAAAGGTTGTGTTGTAGCTCAACTTTTTATTAATAGCCTTGTACCACACACTTTCAGACTTTCCCATTCACGTTGTCCGCGAACTCCAATATTTCCATCGGCACCTGCTTATCCTTTAGGCAAGGTACCCATCAATGAGAAGAAACTCAACGATATAAGAAAACTCATGCCGTACATTCCAGAAGAAGAACATGTTTTCTATGAGGACATTCTGTCATTGCCCACTGTTCAGCATGACAATGATGATGATCTGTAAACATGTTCCGAGGCAAAGAAACAATACTAGTGAACTATTTATGCAGTAAATATTTAATGATAATGTTATTGTGTATTTCCCTGATAAATGTGTGATTTTCAATACGATATTGTCGTTAAATATATTTTAAGACAAGCATGAAACTTCATTTTTTCCAAAAGGGCCTAAGTCCTGATTTTTAATAATTTATTTTAAAACCCTAATAAATATATCATGATCTTTCTGTGTATGCAATGGTGCATTCTTGTCACGTGTATGTATTAATAATACTTAAAATGTCATTGATTGTATTTCAGTAAAACAGGACAGTTTTTTCATCTTTTCTCATGTTTTTAGTTTGTGGACTTAAGCCCTTTTGAAAAGGACCGATTTGTCAGATGTATAGCGTGTGAGTTTGAAGATATCATGTAATTGTTTGAATTTATGTGAAATTTCCCCACAATATGATATTTCGGTATGCAGTGGCACAACGTCTTGTTTATTCAGCGTGTACGTTTCTGTTACCTGTCCATCGATGCACTCCGAAGTGTTCATTCACGTGACCCTCCAAATGTCTAACACACCCAAGTTGTCGAGTCTGTAAGTATAGTCAGTGTGACGAAAGTTTGGCCAAGAGATCTTATAGTGTTCGTTGTAATGTGACTTTATAAGACATGCATCACTGCTTATAATTTGTTGTTAAAACCTTTATGACCATGATCATGCAAGACGAAAAGAGAACAGGACAGTTGAACCAATAGAAAAGTACTGATGTTATTGATGCAGAAGAATTAACAGTGGTTTTGTTATTATTATAAATCAAGAAATTACGAATCGAAAATTCAGTCAAACTGCAACAAAACAGACAGACATAAACGAAAACTAACACTGAGTGTAAAGTCAACATGGAATTCGACGAAGACGACATTGGGAAACATAGAAATGACTATAAGATAATAGACAGGCATTCTTAGTTGACTGAAACTTGTATTGTATGTTGACAACTTTAACAGATCTTTCCATTGAAATTAGTAATGATAGAACACATTTGACAGGTATTTATACAGAAACCGCGAAACTACGGAGAAAATTGGTTATATATTTTTCCACGACTAAGATTTATAATTACATCATTAAGAGTTAGTGTACGGTAGCTTTCGCTTTACGTTTGAGGCACGGAAACGGGGAAGATGCTAAGTCTAAGATAATACGTCCCTTCGAACACCTCATCGCCTCTAGACGCGAAGAACTAAGCTAGGGTGCAGTGTTTTCGTAGAATGTGTTTTCCAATGGGACTTCAAGCGATGACCCTGTTTTATTCGTTAAACGTTTGTGGTAATGTCCAATGACTTAGTTTTACGATTACTAATACTATTTTCTCAACTACAGCAACGGGAAAAAGCCATTTTTAGCACTTTTGAGGAGCTTGGGAATCATGTTTTTAATAAGCGGCCGGCATTTTTTTTTAATCATAGGGACACAGTTTGAAGCGTGTCTTCTATTCGTAGATAAACTCGTTGGAAATATTTGTATAATTATACATGACAAAATATGTTCCGTAGCACGCTACAGCACAGCTCGCGTGTCCATTCCGCTAACTGAAGATATTGTTACGACCCTGACATGATATAAATGAGATGGTGGACTAGTAGTTAACAACTATGTATTCTGCATTTAAGTTCGATATATGAATGAAAGCACTAAACAGGTAAGAATGGCGCTTATAACGACATAAATACTTTGTGGAAGCAAATAGACGTGGATATCAAATACACTGAAAAAGTACTGCAGTCACTGCTAACGAAGATAGCACCACTGGATGCATAATTGCCAAAGTTGGATGATAAGTTGTTAAATTTATTTAGAAAAATTCTGGAGCAAATAACAGTGAGTACAAAACCGTTGATAATTACACAGCTATGAATGTTAGTGCGTGTTTGAATTTTTCAAAAATGTCAGCCTAGAAATAATGATAGAAGGTAGTTCATTGTCTGACAGTAACATAAACATAATCTACGAAGTATAAGGCTAGGTTAGTTACTAGTTAGTGTATAAGGATCGTATCAATTGGATTAGTGAGAATAATGACTTTGAAGCTGTTGGCACAATTCCATTTTGTATTCTATCTACTCCGGTTGGCTGCGATGCCAGTGAGTTAGTTGGGAGTTTCGCTCAGACTACGGGAAGTTGTGTAAAGCCTTTTGTATAATTAAATTGTTGGTTCGTAAGATACATGTAGCAATATGTTTGTAAATAAACGAGTCATGTTATGCAGAATGTTGAAATTAGATATAAAATAGCAGCCAAACAGCTTTCTACGACAAACTAGAAACACAGCTAACAGCACTTCAGTCCGTTAGTCACCAAGGCCACACACAGAAGAATTTTTTCGGAAGCGGCCCAAACATCAAGAGTCAATATCATGAATTTTAAATCTGGTTTCGCAGGCTTTGATACGAGGTTGCACACGACATTGCACTATAAAAACCGTGGCCTTCAAACACACAAAATTAAAATGTTAGGTGATTCGAAATTTGAGAACCGATTCCCCCAACAAATTGGGTGGTCCATGGCCCCATCCAAAGGGAAAATTTGAATTTTAAGCTGGAAAATGGTACAATTTAATTGCGCCGCCTACCATGCACTTAAAATGCGTTGCAGTATGTTCGCAAATACCTTTATTTACGAAACTATTCAACATGTGCTCATTGTTTGAATGTACGAAAAGAAAATACACTTCAAACGATGACGCAAAGGTGGTTTCAATACATTACGTTAATTAGTAAAAGAATTACGGAGCCCCTAAAAATCAGCATTTTCAAACTGTTATATCTGGAAAACTACTCACGAGATTGTGTGAATTTATTCTAGAAACATGTAATGTAAGTAGCTTAAGACTATTCGCCAATAAACTGATGGGGTCACCGCTGAAAGTGCACAGCCAGGCGAGTGATCTACTATACCACTGCACGCCATTCCAGTGTCTTACACTAGAGGTGACACCACACCAGGGGACGATTAAATATCGCCTTTTATGGGCGCAACGCAAAATTTTCACCTGCGTTGCGTCTACTTACACTGCATTGGAATTATATACTCGCGTAATGCTATATAAGAAGCATTTAACTTGATCTGCACTTGCGTTGCGTCTGCGTCGGTGCAAATAGCAGGTGGCGATAAGTCGGTCAACATTGTCCTTGGCGCCCTCACTCACACAAACACACGGCCAGTAAATGGGGGTCAGGACCTCATTTAATTATTATATCTAGTCTAAGTAGAATCTTTACCACGGGAGGAGGGGGGATGGGGATGATTGGGCTTGTTGTGCTCCGAGTATCATTAGTAGAGCCACGGTTTTATGGCGAAAATATTGTTTGTAACAATTGGTTTCAATGAGACATGTGCACATCTGCAACTCTGCTACATCGTCTATGATTGGATGTGTTTACTCTCAATGGCCTTGGCAAATTACAGACGTATGACGTCACAATAATCTAATTATGATTGGTGCAGTCAAAAGAGAGATGTGTCTGAACAAAGACACGCTGCCAATAACCATGATGCACGGCTGCCGATATGCTCGTGAGTCACTGAAACAAAGTGGGGCAAAATATTTCCGCAACAAATTCGTGGCCCTAGTAATTAGTGATAAATATGCCTGTGTACTAATTCCAGTGTGTCGTAACTGCCGGGGAAATTGAAAGGGGGTGCAGAGGAAGACTGAGGCCACACGACTGGCCCACTCTCTCTGGGACATCCTGCTGCAGGTCGTATTACAAAGTATAATCGCCGCGTGTCGCTCCAACTGAATTAATTAAAGTGCACTGAATATCTGCGTAATTCGTTCCCTCGTTATCGGCGTGAGTTCGCTGATTGCTTCATCGCCTCCACTCACTGTTTTCCCAACTCGTTCAATTCCCATTCCGTGTTCTCTTGTCGGCTGTCCGGGAGACCGCAACTATCCACGTTAGGTCTAACACTCCTAGCCCCACGTTAATGTGTGAATTTAGGTTTTACGAGCAAATACAGTTGACCCATACTCTACTTATGTTAACTGTAGGTAGGATTATATATTATGTATAACATATTATTACATAATTTTGGGACACCACTATGCCGCGAACAGGTAAAGGATATTCATGGTAAATTAAACACTTTTACAGACAAGTTTTTTTTTTATTTTTACTTTCTGCTGGTTTGTATTTTTTTAAACTAGCAACGGAAGCAATAAAATCAGTGCGTATATTTAACCATGTTCAAATGTTAAGGCATGGTTCAACATAAATCGTATTTGATTAGTATACTTGACAAGACGTTCTTTTGAAAGTGTTCTTTTTTACAGTAAACAGACTATCTTAGTTGCACATATAGTTATCGTGGAGATATTGACACACAGTGATTGGCATGGCTAGAATTTATTACTTTTATTACTATTGTCTTCGATGCCTGTATAAGGTGTTCAAGTCACAAACGTATACGCAATTACACATATATTCGTGTATATTTTCAATTTTTCACAATTTTGTGAAGTGACATTCTTTATTTGTTCTTATACATAAATTATTGAGACGGGTTTCTCGCAGATCCGATAGTGATTACATATCCTTTGCAGATTGTGTGAAAAGTAAACTGTGAAAATGGCAGCAAGTGTGAATACAAACCAAGTCTCCAAATTCAGGTTGTCTGCGAAGAAATGAACTGTAAAGGTCAAAATTACCTTCAAGTAGAGAAGTGATGAGTGTCTTTATATACTCATGTAACCTTAAGCAAACGATTTGAGAGAATTTCGGGCTGTTATTGAGAAAACTGCTGTGTTAAGGGAAAATGCCGATTTTCCAATTCGTCATGAATACGATCATTATAAGGAAACTGGAGAAAATTCATGGACAGTGGCTAAAACTTAGTAAAATTCCAGTGGGAAAACAGGTGTTCAACAAGCCAATGAGCCACAATTTTCAGAAGAGCTTGAAGTTTATTTGACATTGCTTATCAGGAAGTCCAGCAAATTGTCAATATCCAAGAATACAAGTATTTCCTGCTCGCTCGGAGCTGGCCACCACGGCTGCTTTAGAAAAGTTGATAACATGTTGGCATCCAAGGAAGCAGCTGGACGCCGAAAACGGAGAAACCAAGAGTTTATACAGAAGAATAAAGAAAACAAAATTGTTCAGACTGAATATGCCATTTTAATTCCCTCTAGTGATAAAACTGTTACTGTATAACAGTGAATATTTTGAGGAGTAATTACTTGCAACCAGTAATCAAACAAGCAATATCTTTCTCGTCTTGCAGTATTGAAAGGGTAAAAATAAACATTATCAAACAAAATATTAGAGCTAAGTTGACAGCTAATTTTCCAATTTAAGCACTTCCTATTGCTCTCGTTTCACTCCAACAGCCTGATGTCTGTGAAACGGAAAAAGCCACTATTTCTAAAAAATGTTGTAAGAAATATGAATGTCATTTGTGATATTAAATTAAGCGCTTATATTTTTTTTATGATAATGTTTCTACAAATTAAAAAAGTACTATTCTTACGTAGGCTACCTCATTATGAAGAATGGCGCCGACAAACTTCTTAATGCCATATTTTTCCTATTTTAGTAAATTTATTTTTTAAATTTTGAAAGAGAACAGGTATCGTAAAACAGTTACAAAGAAATGTTGAAAATTGTTTGTAATATGTATCCTAATTTTTTTTAAATACAAGTTTTTTATAATTTTGGTTAATTATCGACTGTAATAAAATTTAATTAAGTCGATAATTAGCAACAATTATAGAAAGTTATGTTTTGAAATAATTAGGCTACGTAGTACAAACAATTTTTAACGGTTTTGTAATATATGCTGCCTTTCAGGACTTAAAACATGAAACTCGCAAAAACAGCGTGACTAAATGAACCAACCTCAGTGCAGAGAATTCTCGTGATATGAATATCTTGTGACTAATAACGCTTTGAATGTCATTCAGCGTGTAATATCCTGATTGAGACTGTGGCGCAGAATCGTGTAATCTCAGACCTGACGACAAGCAAGCGAGGGTGAGAGTGATACATTTAAGGATTGCGAATAACAATGCTGAAAGGGACGTGACTCTACAATGCTCTCATATCAAATATGGAAGATAAAAAACAATTAAGTATTTTAAGTCGTAGAACAACATCTGTGTTGTTTTTCTGTCTATAGGAAAACAAACGTAACATCAAATGAGTTAAAATGACTCTTTATGAAATCAGATATTTATATTACCGGTAACAGTGAATAATGAATAGTCAATATTATTGTTCACTTGGCTAAGCTATATTAATTTATATAATATCTTTTGAGAAGTGTTAGTAAACTGTTTTCATAAATTATAGTGTGATATGAGATATTTAACCAGAAATGTGAAATTTTGAGTGTATTTTTGGACTACCAGACATATTAATTAATATGACCAAATATTACGCGCATATTTTTTTTTTACCCAGGAGAACGCTTTTTTGGGGACATGGCCCGTTAAATAATTTCTCTCCCCATCTCTCTCTCTCTCTCTCTCTCTCTCTCTCTCTCTATATATATATATATATATATATATATATATATATATACACGTGTGTGTGTATTTTATGTTACCATAACTTGTGGACAAGCGCGTGCTGGCCGATGTTAAACCATCTGTAAAAATGAACTAGGATCTATCGTTAACAAATAACATACTCAAATACTCCATAGGTGATTAAACAGGATGTATCAGTACAGAGGTTACAAACTTTCAGGAGAGATGGAGTACACCAAGGCAATGGGAAATCACATAGCAATGCATGGTTGGAAACACTTTCCTGGTGCAGTAGTGACGACACTAAACACAAGAAATAAAGGATATGAACAAGAGGAGAAAACATGTTCATTAATACTAATACAGCAAAATATGCTGGGAAGTCTGTGGCTAGTGATAACGATCGATGTATCTTTATATTCTTTTCCCTAATTTTTTGCTGTATTAACAACAATTAACACGTTTTCTCGTCTTGTTCGTGTGCTTTCTACCTTGTGTTTTGTGTCGTCACTATCGCGTCGGGAAAGTGTTGCCAACCATGCGTTGATATGTGAGTTCCAATCGTCTAGGTCTACTATATCTCTCCTGAAAGTTTGTAACCTCTGTACTGATACAACCTGTATTTCAATTTGCGTACGCTTTCCATACACATTCACTCTTGCACAAACTCCTCCCTGATTAATGTCAATAAATATTCTTATAAAAGTACAGTCAGCATGTGTACCGATGGTAACAAACAGCGCTCGAAGCTGAACGATCTCGGAACACAGTTTAAACGACTAGTCCTGACTATTGACAACACATGACCATCCAATGACAGTGTGTTACTGTCTGCTGCGCTGTCGCTGAGTTCAGGTTAATTATCCCGTGCGTCTTTGGAGAAGACATCACGACTGCGAATGTAACATGCGACTGTTACGAACAAATGTTACACAACGAGCCGTAACACCAACTCAATGACGCATGTCATGCTGTTGCCGGGTTCCAACATGAAGGTTGTACTACACACATGGCCTACCCATTCCCAATGTCTTCTAACTTGTGATTTCTTTATCTCTGGATATCTTATAAAGGAAGCCTACCAACGAATTCCGCAAACACTGAACAACGTGAAGACTGTCATCTGTCATGAAACAATTGCACCGACAACACGAGGAGTGTATTGAGCAACTTCAGGGCGATACATTAGAAGTGCCTAGAAAGAGACCGTTGCTACTCGGGGAAAATAATTTACAAAACCACGTGAAGAAATATACCAACTTGTCTGAAACATATGTGGTCTGCCGTGTTTTTTTTTTTTTAAGGTTTAAAGTAAAATTTTCAATCCCTTGCTTTTAGATGTATACGTCACAAATGTGGGAGGGATTTTTGTTTCGTTCTTTGTTACACGTTGCTACGCGGCACTGACGACCTAACTCTAAAAACCAATTAGGCAGGTAACGGTCGTTATTTTAATATAGCCATCTCTAGTTGCAAACCTTCGACGTGGCACTCATACACACTAAACTAGAATCAGTGAAATGTTCACAGTTCCAATAAAATACACGATCTTTACTGGCGAATCTGTTGTTTTGTCAATGTTGACTGATAAAAAAAGAGAGAAAATTACAGGGCTGGTTAACATATTGAACTTGGGATTAAATTTAAACATTAATTAGTACAAATTATACTTAATTTATAAATTGAAAAACTGTTAAAATCATTGGCAAAATAGCAATTTCAACAATTTGACATGGTCTTAGTCTAAATATAATATGTAGTGTACCACTACTTCCAATGAAAGCACGTTATTAATTTATGTTTGCTCGTTTTTTTTAATAGAGTTACATGTTTTGATAAGTTACACCTAAATACAGTATTCGGTAATATTAACAGTAGTGGTGTTGTTCGGTTGTTGTGGATAGATGAGTTTCAATAACGTTCTGTTTCGCTCTGTTCTTCTCTGTAAAGACGTGCTGCTTTAAAAAAATACATACTCTGCTAGAAACAATAGGTTTATTATTAAGATAACTATGTATACAAGTAACACGCACCATTGGTAAACATCAAAGAAAAGTTACTTTTTCAGCTAATACACTTCTCAAGTGTTCGCATTGGACTTGTGATTAGAGTGGTTGCGTGGCGTGTCAAAGGAATTCTTATCCATATTAACTTTGCAATATGCTTTCATTTAGCTTATGACATACTTTAGAAAAAACATAACTAAATTTAATGTAAAATTATGTTTTTTTTGTACATGATGTAAGAATTTCCAGTTATTATATAAATTACTTAAAATTTTTGATCCAGTAAGTCAGCTTGCTCATGCAATCTGTAGTTTTGACAGATTATCGAGGGGGGAGTTTCAACAATTTGCACCTGTGGAAAATCACTAGAAAGCTATGAATTTTCAGTTTAGAGTTTAGAGTTTAAAAGTAAGTGTCACATAATCAGAGCTTCACGTTCTATCACTACTATCTTATACACACACATACACACACATGTATATGTACACATATATATACGTACACACACACACATATATATATATATATATATATATATATATATATATATATATATATATATATATATATATATATATATATATATATATATATATATATATATATATATATATATATATATACACATACATACACACATACATGATTTAACATAACGTATACAAGTCTGATGAAACAGGTAGAGCCGTTGCCTTGGGAGAAAAGTGAATCGCTAATTAAACGACCACATGTTATGTTTGCAGTGTTGCCACACTGAGAACAAAAGCTTTTCACTAGAAATGGATGGCTGAACGAATGTTTTATTCGAACGTTTTTCAGAGAGAACAAATATTTGTTGGTGTCGCAGGAATAGCGTTCCTGTAACATGAGTCAGACATTTTCTTAAAAATCAATATTCATTAGATAAAAGGCAGCTTATTGCTCATGCAAAAGGAAGTAACTGATAATGTGTCACGATTTAAGAATCCCAGGAACAAAATTCTGCAATACTTTTTCTTTTATTTCGTACTGTATGTAAACTACGCTGCTTCAAGTGTAAAATAAGTCATTGGGCGAGCAAGAAGTAGGCACAATTCCTATTGAAGATGCCCGATTTTCCAGATGTCACATTCAGTCTACTGTCGAAGGGAGACAGATATTTTCGTCTGTGTTATAATTCGTTGCGTTGTCTTGCCTACAGCCATTTCTGTCGCCGTGTTCATTTGTTTTGTCCTTCATAGTCGTCATTCTCATGCACTTTTGTGGTCCTTATCTGTCTTAAACTCCGTTTATCGATTTTTGGTTTCCATTATAAACCAACTACATTCATATCTGAGAATTACTTGTATGTTTGTTTACTTCAGTCGTTTCTAGCTTCCTTGCTGTGTTTCTTAGTTTGTTACTCACGTCTTGTGTTTGGTCTTCGTAACAGATGTGTTTTCTGCAACTCAGCAACTTAGTACTACTTGTGAATCGAGTTAAATGTAATACTGATTCATATTTCGTGAACATACGTCATATGATTAGCAATTTATAAATTGTTGCCACTGTGCAAAACAACTAAATACACTAGTAATGTTACTTTACTTGTGTACTAAGTTTAACGAAATTCTAAAAAGTGATTCTTCTGATACCTTGTGGGTTAAAATTTTTTATAATTGCTGTCATTTTGATATACTGAAAACGACTTGAATAAAAATCACATGTCTAGTAACCTATTTGAAGGAAATAAAAAAATAGACACAATTTTCTTATGGTAAAATATTTAAAACGGCCGCCATTTTGAAAATGTGAACATGGTATGAACAATAAACATTTAAGCCAAGTCACATTACTTAGTAGTTCATGTATGCCAACTAAGATGCAATTCGGAAAAAAAAGAATTCTAGAACATGTCATATTATGCAAAAATTTTAAAAAAAGTTCCCATATGAAAATATTAACAAAACAGAACAAATTACTAAATTAAAGTTAGAATTATGTGTTCCAGGTTACACGAATTTCGAAAATATATATTTATTTATATCCTATTGTGGGGAAAAAATATTAAAATGGCTACCACTTTGAAAATGAAAAATGTAATGAACAAAAAAAATATTCAAGTCATGTCACGTTATTATGTAGTACGTGTGTATCAAATTTCTTGAAATCCTAAAAAACATTGTCAAATTATGCTAAAATTATAAAAATATGAAACAACAATGGACAAAGTACCTAAAAAGTCTTCACCTTGTTAAATACTTTATGTGTACTGAGACTGACAATATTCTAAATTATAGTTGCGTATATAATTAGTATGATCAAAAAATTAAAAATGGCTAGCTATTTTGAAAATATGTACACGATATGATCTAAATAAAAAAAGTCAACTATAAAGTTTGATTAAATCTGACCTACGTGTTCAAACGTTTTTGAGGAGACACACACACACACACATATCCACACATACACACACACACACACAGAGGGGAAGTTGGATCTCATAAGCTTACATTTCCCTTTGAAAAGTAGGGTAAAAATATACACGGCCAGTTACTCGATGTTACGATTATGAGTAAAATACTTTGTTTTGACGTTAAACATCACTGAAGTGCACAGGCTGAAAGCAGTCTTCATGGATTTGTTGATACCACTTCTCGCGGAAGCTCTTTGTTTACACAGGAACGTTACGTAATCCGCTCAGCTGGCTCAGATATTCAAATAATTTTACTTCTTTTATTACGCAAGAAGTGGTGGTCGCAGAAAAAAACGTACTGTTTGAGGGAAAATGTTTTTTGGTACAGGTAACACTACTTCACTGAGTATAAAAATAAGTCACATATTTTACTGGTAAAGAATATGAACTCTGATCTGGAATTTATAACGAACTGTCGTTATCTGTTACGAATAATATTACCTGTCGAATCAGGCATTTTGCAGTAAAGGAATTGGAATCACGTCTGTTACATATTAAACCACTAAAGATACTAAATTATACAGGCAATTTAAATCAATTACCTTAGCCTGAAATTCAAAACTCACGTAATATTTTCACTTTTGTATCATTTTCACGAATGTATAGACTGTATCTTAATTAGACAGTTCCCTTAGAATTAAGGCTGTGACTACAAATTATCATACTAATGATATAATCTGATAACCAAAAACGTACTGTATCATGCTGAAAACATACTTTTGCACGAATAAGTCAAAGAATGAAACTACTGTCGTCAGTTTTAAAGTATGAGCACTGGCCTAATAAATAAAGAGAAGTTTGAAACAAATTAATTGCTTCGGTTGTGTCCGAACTCCCTATGGTGACTGTATTTTGGTGTTCGAAGTTTTGTGTGTGGTAATGTACCAATGGGAACACCTCGACTGCCAGTTATTGGCAGTTTGTCCTGCTGCCTGGTGTCCCGTGGTCGAAGCTGGGGGATTTTTTTGTTTTTATGTTTGCGCGTTATGACGGCATATTGGTTGTAAAACAGAAAATACTGGTAGGCATAATTTTCGAATGCTAAACAAAGAACTTGAAAAAAGTTTACGAAAAGTTTTATTAAGTTCAACATAGTAAAACGTGTAGGTTATCCATGTTTCTGCTTATTGCAATATGGCGACCGACGGTTTGGGGTTCGCATTTGGTAAATAGTAATATGTAATCTTCGGTAGTTAAAAAAAACGCAAAATACAAAACACCAACCTATGTTACAGATTTTGTGCAGAAAATCAGGTCACGTGACTATTTTGTTAACAGAAAGTAGCAGTTAGAACACGACTTGATAATAATATCTATCACGATGAGCCAACTAGTAAGTAGCTGCGTCAAACCAGTCTTGTGTTCTTTCCAGTCCCTTGTCCCTAGGTCCATGTAACGTTACAAAGACAAGTTGAGATAAACAGCGCCTGGGTCGCGTTGACTTTCCCGCTCCACGGTGATACTCGGGTGCTTTCGTTCATCCTCGACTATTGAGCGTATTAGCAACGCCATATATATTCATTTTATTGTAGTTCAACCTAACAAATCCGTTCTCCGTCTCAACGAACAGTATTTTCTCACATCTGAAACTGGTATAAACTAAAACTAACCTACAGTAAGCTAAAGTAATTTTGACAGGGGTCAGGGATATGAGGGGAGTCGTCTGGCTTAGTCGCCGAGGATAAACGAATGTTTCCGAGTATTTCCGGGAAGCGAGAAAGTTAACGCGACCCAGGCGCTCGTGTTGAGCAAGAACTTTGTAATATCAGAAGTCATTCCGCGCTCACCAGGCATTTTATTCAGGTTTGCTTGTGCTTAAGCAGTGTTGCTATTTATAAATGTGGGACATTTGTAAGTCGCAGAAACGTCGGCAGCCTTTACAGTTCAGTTTTGCTCACTTGAATTACATTTTCTACTAAAAACATATCAAGAGAAAGTATTTAAATATGGGTCTACTCCTTTACAGTGTCAGTTATGCCACTACCTGCAGAGGTGACGTGGTACCTGAAAAAAAATTGCTTCAGTAAGCCACATGTGCAAATTGAAAATATATAAATTATTATGTTCCTTATGAAATTCATATTTGGCAATAATGTAGTACTTAGATCACACGTGTATGAAAGTATAAGGTAAGACGGTAATTATTGACGTATGACTGCATTCCCGATTACGCTTTAGTTTTAGTAAGTATAGGCGGTACAGGATAAAGTGAGCACTCAAAGCCTTGCTAAAGTTCTATTTTCAGTCAATTCATATATTTCCGTGCGTAACGGCTAGCGACGGGCAATGTCTAACCTCTCTGGACACGTCACTTGATGGTTACACGTGTAAGATAAAACCTGCAGTCAGCGTGGAATATATATAGTTCGATAAAAAAGTATATTAATGTAAAAAAATACAATTGTGTCGATTCCGATTGATTTTGTTTGAGTGTTGTTTTATTTAAATAGGAAAATACACGGAATTAATTGCGTAATTTCGCTGCCAACCATACAAGTAGTAAGGGAACTATGGTTAATGTTGATTTATATGCAGTAACGGCTAGTGATTATTCTCAAAGGTTATATTTTTAGTGCTCACTTTATTCCGAATGACCAATAACATTGTACTAACCTAGTATGGGCTAACATAATGAGCTTAGGCGAAACATTCTGTAAAGAAAATGCTGCGAATTACCACGACGTATCTTTACCATTCTCAACAAGCAGTACACACACTTACATGAAAAGTAAGTATCGCGCAGAAATAATAGAAAATATACTGACAGTCTTGAGCCTTGCCAGCATTAATAAAAAAAAAAATATTTAGAAACACGTTCGAATGTGTCTGAATTCTACGTTGCATATTTTTTAAAAGTATTTCTTATGTTATTAACTTACGTAAAAAACCAAACAATTCTGTCCATGTTGTTGCCGAAAAAATGCAATCTAATATTAGCAGAATATTTTAAAAACATCTCCTTAATTAACAGAAAATCAGCTATTAAATCTCTTCGGTAGTGACATTCAGTTTATGGTTGTACTTTATACGAATGTTTTTTTTGTTTGTCATTTGCATAACGTCTCATAGTAGATTGAGATATTTAAGTATATTGAAAACTATATACGCGTATTAATGTATAATAATTAAATCTAACAAATTATAGCTTGCTATAATAATAAGCTATTATTAATGGATTGTTTCGAATGCTAAATAAGGGAGTGACGATAGGTTGTGAAACTAACCAAATAGCATATTATAAAGGAAGGATATGTTTAGAAAATAAAATAATTAGTTACAATAAGTTTATAATTTATAGTTATCTTACGTTCAGATGTTTCTACATCTTAAATACGTCGTCAATGTAGGCAGGTTGTGACGTGCCATGAGGTCGCCAGACCAATAATACAGTTAATATCCATCAAGTGTAAGCAATTGTCATACATTCCAGATGAAATAATAAACATTACATACGACCGTTCATTCTTCCCGTCATCGTATCAGGGTACCGATGAAACAACTTGCATTAAGCAATTATCTACGTTCAGGATTTGATATAGGAAAAACATAAATGTGTATACTTTATCTCTGTGGAAACTAGCATGTGCACACGGCTAGTGTGTGGGCTTCTCGCCCCCCTCCCCCAACTCATGTAACACCCCTACTGCCGGACAGGAGGGAGGAAAGCCAACCTATAGTGTTTAAAATACAGATGTTAAATAGTTATAATAATTAGAATAAGAAAAACATGTAGGGTAGTTGCAGTGTAGTGAAATTAAACTAAAATAATTATATAATAAATACGGCAATGGCAGGACGTAACTGTCCTCGAGGGAGCCGGGAGCCGTCTCCTGATTGGCCCAACTGAACCAAAGCGTGCAGGGCAAGTAGCGGGGATGTTGGAACCAAACAGGAGCAAGGCTAGACTTGATAACGTATTCCGATAGACAGACGTTGACGAGGCGCAGATAACGGCGGGCCGGTGTGCCGCTGCCGGGCGTCGAGTTAGGCGTCGGGACGCCTTTTAGAAAGACATCGACGAGCCGTGAAGGACGGCAGGCCAGGTTGATACCTCCAGGCATCTTCAGTATATGCGTCGAGACGCCTACGAGTGTTACAAGTATTACAAAGCGTCATAAGTTAGGTTGGCAGACCACAGACGACGCCTTTGTTTTCGTTACCTCCGACATATTGCTGAGACTATACCACTTTCAGAAACGAGAGAGTGAGAGATTTTGGTCAGCGCTTAAGATCGATGTCTTCAGCGAGGGTGAGGGGTGACATGAGGTGAGTATGGAGCGGCGCCGGAATGAGGGGGCGGGAAAAATGGGAACGGGAGATTCCCGAGAAAACCCGCCCATCAGCGGCATCGTCCGGAACGATTCCCACATGCGAAAATCCGGGGACCGACCCCATTGGGAATCGAACCCGGATCGCCTTGGTGGGAGGCGAATGGTCTGACCCTTTAGAAACGAACTGTTGAAAAAAATTCCAGGAATACTTCCGTTATTACGATACTACTATGCAAGCAAATGAAAAATCAATGCTGTGAGATAAATAATTAATTAATTTTTATTGTTACGTGTCCGCGGGTATGAACATTGTTCGCAATAATTATTGTAAAAGTGAGTTAAACACGTATATTATACGATAGTTGAAGGATGGTTGGGTTTGCATGGATGTCGTAGAAATAGTTCTTCTGTATATTATGTACAGCGGCTAAAATATTGAAAATCGTTTAATGGAATACGTAGTACATAATGTATTCATTTTCAGGGAATGAAATAAAATGTGTGATTAGTTACGCTGCAAGTGTTTGTTTTCATGAGGATGCGTCCGTTCGGTTGTGGAATAGTTGTCCTTTAATTCTCGCGCGTGAAATGCCGAAACATAAAACTCTTTATCTTAGGGAGAAGGTTAAAGTGATCGAAGCATACGCCCTGAGTTACACACTCTGTACAGTATTATGTTGTAAATTAGTAGTTGAATATGTTATTTGACAAAATTTTGTTGGTCTAGGTCACTAAAATAATACATTTTTGTAGCATGCGTTTTTATATTAATTAGTTTTTGTGTTTTACTTTACCTCTATAAAACGGAAACCAGCCGAAACGAAGGGGTAGGGGGGGGGGGAACTCGGTTGTACCGAGTTCCGTTTTTGACAGGCTTTATTGTATTTGACAATGCGTTTTCATTGTACAACATATTTCTATATGGCAGCCATCTTATTTACCCGCCCCTGGCGACCTCGAACGAAGTCAGGAGAAGAAATAATCTTCGTAGACGGGACGAGTACATACACCAGACATAGAGTCACTCACTATACGAGTATTAAACACGATGTGTGTGTGTATATATATATATATATATATATACACATCATCATCATCATCATCATCACTCTCAAAACATGACGATACTACACGTTTTGCTCTGTCTGTTCTGAGGAATGAAAACCTGCAAATGAAAAGCTTGTCGAGAAATGAACTGTAAAATGAAGTACTCGTCAGTGTGTGGTAGCAGTGAACACAAAGACACACAATTACTGAGGTGACAGTGTATCTGCGGGAAGAAGTCGGACTGTCTTACTCGTGTATAGGTGTATAGTAGTAAGGGGTTATGTATGATGAGATTGATAATACAATTTAAGATAATTTGTAGTGTGTTTGTGGTGACAAAATATTAGCTTGAAATTTATTAGGTCAGTTTTTTAGGGTGAAGGTGTTGTTATTTACCTTTCTCTGGGAAACAACATTTAACCTTGGAATAAAGCAGCCCTCTGAAAATAATTGAATTTATTGAAGACAATTTGAAATTGTTGAATCGAATAGGGCTGGCGTAAATTAATAGAATAATTCTGTAAGCTGATTTAATTAGTACTAACACATCCTTTCCTGTGTAATTCAAATCAAAATTAATTAAACTAAAAATAGTATAACCTCAAATGAATCTCGGATCAATTAAATTCTAAAAATAAATGTAAAATAATTAATTATGAAGCAATTAAATACAAGATAATAGGTGCCGAAAATAAGCTTTAAATTACTGACTCCACGACGAAAAATTAAAGTTCAAAATACACAATTATTGTTCCCCTTTACACTAAAACACTTAAATATTCTCTCAGGGTTCTTAATAGTTCCTCGGCTAAGCTCAAATACGTCTGCACGGTAGGCTTAAGTCCTCTAGAAAAATCAGGACTACTTGTTCTGGATAAGCCTTAACATACCAATTTAAATAAGTATCTCCCCAAATAATTTAAAACCCAAATAAAACTTGATATTTACAATCGATGGAAAGTCACAAAGTGGTGTATAGTGCGTGAAACGAATTAAATATCACACTGAGAAAAAAAAAATACTTATTAGCCTCCACAAAATATGTTGTCCATATGAAACTTAACAAAATTTTTTTTGTGGTGACCACAAGTTTGTGCTACCCCAATAAATTGTTTGCAGTGACTACAGAAATATTTAGTAATTACTACCAAACAGCTTTTCTGTGCAAATGTGATTGCCTACCAATTTAACCTATAAATCTTTTATTTCTCCCGCGCTGATATTTCCAACGACAACATGCAGAGCAGCCGCCAAGGAAGATGTGTAGTGAGAGGAGGCAGGTAGAAAGAATGTGAGAAAGTAAAGGTGCGAGTATAGCATTTGGCTATAGAAAAGAATATTTGAAGTTTAATGTTAATTATTTTATAATATGAAATTAATATTTTTCGTTCATTTCGTAGCTATGCTAACCTAATGTACTTAATTTTGTTTTAATTTTCTTTTATTATCTATGTATAATATTTTTCTTATGAATTACTAAGGTTAGTTAATGAACGCTCCTACCTGGTTAATTAGTTAGCTAGTTAAAAATTATTTATTAATATTTTTTTTATTTTTTTCGAACTCACATCCTAAACTGTAATTTTATTTTTAATTTATTTCAATTTATTTATTTTGCTTTCTTTTCTTTCGTCTCGGTTTAAGGCTATGTCCAAACTAAATACCGCTATGGTAAATCCATAGGCGTGCACAAGGGAGGTGCCGCAGGTGCCTTGGCACCGCCATTAGGGTTTAACTTTATTTGTCATAAAAAAATGTTAAAAATTTTTGCATCTGTGTATTTAATGTTTTGGTTCGGAAACACCTTAAATAGCACCATTTTGCGCTTACAAATCCAAAATTTTCCGCTTTAGGCTCGGGGTCCGTGAATTCTCCGTGTTTGGTATGAACTGTTAATCTGGCACCACCATTACTGAAGTTCTGTGCACGCCTATGGGTAAACCATCGCAAAGGCCAGAGAACAGCCGCGAGTGAGGGGGGTTGCCGAGAGATGTAAGAGTCTTGGTCAGACATCGAAGCCGATATGGCGTGAATTTTTATGTTTGCTACGCTAGTTAATATCTAGCGCCATCGTTATGATTTTACATTTCTTTGCTGTGACCAAAGACCAAGTTTAAGTTCTAGGAAGGACGTGTGGAGTTTGAGAAGAGCCCACGTACCTTAATTATGTTTTATTTCTTAGTGCGCAAGATTTTGAAGACGCGGCGGGACGTCTTGATGACGCCATTTGCAGCAGGACGCTGATTGGTTTGACGCCGATCCAGCTTTAATCAAGAGCCTTTACTCGACTTGCAAAAATGTTACTTTCGTACGACACTGATGCAAAATGGAAAATTACTTCCTAAACCGCATGCAAAATAAAATATATATTCCGACACGTAAATGCAAATGTAGAATCGAAATGCCTGAGTAGGTGGCGGGCATCACAGAAATAAACTTAAAAAAAAAAAAAAAAAAAAAAAAAAAAAAAAAAAAAAAAAAAAAAAAAAAAAAAAAAAAAAAAAAAAAAAAAAAAAAAAAAAAAAAAAAAAAAAAAAAAAAAAAAAAAAAAAAAAAAAAAAA
>PNEQ01120379.1:19270-31178 GCA_003012365.1 Medauroidea extradentata | reverse complement strand
AATATGTATACTTCGAAAAAAGGGGGGGGAGTAACGGTTAGTCAGATTTCAATAATTACGTACGTATTATTTTTTGTAGAATAATACTACACCTATTTCAATACGCTAAATCAATACGTGCTGTTATAGGTATACATATTATTTTTTAAGTTATATCTGTTTTCACTTACAAGGATATATGAGTGAATGGCTTACTAATGTTTCTCACCTTTCTTGATATAGTTCGAAGGTAACAGATTCTTGTTACTGTACACACGCATACGCACGCACACACACATACAGGCTGTTCACTATTAACTAAGCACTCAGCGGAACTTGTAATTAATTAAAAATATGTTATATTGGGCCAATATATGTTAACTTTCGAGACTGTTGAAACATTTACACTGGTTTTTGGTTTCATTGAAGTTTTCATATTAAAAATGGTAAAGATGGCTGCGAAACGGCTGAAAGAAAACTTTATGCAGTGCTCACTTTATCGTGAACGGCCTATATATGTGAGTGTGTGTGTGTGTGTGCGTACGTGCGCGCGCGGGTACTTCCTGCGCATAAAACACAAAGCACACACGGAATATGTTATCTCTTCATGTCGATTAAAACTGTGAAAAATCAGCAGTCCGTGACACGTACACGGTCGCTGTTGACAATACATTTACATAAAATCGTTTCATAGGATAAAGGATCCACAGCAAATAAAACTCGTCCCTGAGCCGAATAAACATATCACAGCTTCAGTGTGTGATGGCCCAAAGCCTTGACAAAATGGAACAATCGTGATTAATCACGGATCGTGAAACGAAAGGGTAAACGTATAAATGCTAAATTTTATGCATTAAAAAATTGGCAATTTTAGCTCTACGTGCCTCTACATAAATGGTCACACGAAAAATTTTTGAACATATAAATTCCAGTACTATAGAAACGAGTTTATGTTTGTATTTTCATATCAGCCAATCTTCGGCTACACGTAACGATAACCAATTAAATTTAATCTCGGTTATCCGTAGTACTAGTTTCAATAGGACTGCACTCTCCATATTTCTGAACTATATGCATATTAAGTCAGGAGACGTAAATTTTGTGTTAGATATAAAGTGTCAGATGAAAACGTTTGTTAATGGAAAATCTACTATCTCGTATGTAGCAAAATTATCAATAAAGGATATAATTATTTAACGAAATATAAAATTTAAATAAATGAAATGAACGCAACAAAACGAACGAAAGCTTTATCGATTACATAAGAGTATTGTTAAAGATAATGTGCAACAATATATACGTTAATTTCCCTAATACTAATCAAATGTTGACAAACAACTTTTCAAATATGCATTTTCAACAGGGCCAAATTTATTTTGCTGGATATGCGTATGATTATGTTAGTCAGTTCTAACTTTCCGTGCGACGCTAGAGTCAGTTTTATGTTTATAAGTACAATAATTCAGGATTCCTTAGAAATAAGTATAGAAACAAGTGGTTAAGAATGTAACTAATGAACCTTTTCCTTTATGTCAGTGCAAATAATTTTCGTGAGTTTCTTGCAAGCTTTCGCTGTAGGTGGAAATCGACTACACATCAACAGTAAAATCATGTACCACGAATTACTTCAATATACGTAGAAAAATTGGCAGAAATTGCTACGTTACCCGTACACTTGAAAAAAAGTAATATTAACTCACGTAGCGCTATCTTACAAAACACCTGCCAACAAAAAGATATGTTTGTAAACTATAGTGGATGCGTGTGGTACTTTTTCATACCAAGTGTGATTGTCACTGTGTTAACGATACCTTTACAAATACAGAGTGTCCAGGAACACACAACCAATTAGAACTCCACGCGAATCCAGGACTAAATTAAAGACGAAAGTGTTTGTGGCAAAATATTGTACGACGATATTTTACGTGCATAATGTGGCAACACTGCACAGAGATAGTCCTATCTTGCGCTCCACGATCAGTTATGTCATGTGTGTTAAGTCCAGTAAACCTAGGATCATGTTTAGACAGCTCAGTATTTTAACCTGCACTAATAGTATAAGGTCAGAACAGTAGTAAGATAGTAAGATATCTGTGGAGCGCAAGAGAGTAGTATGTACAGTGCTATGTTGCCACATTGTGAAAATAAAATGTCATCGCACAACATATTGTCACGAACATTTTTGTCTCCAATTTTTGCCCAGGATTTGCGTGCTTTGCTTGCTACGCGTGTGTTTTTGGACATCCTGTACACATATAAAAACTATTTCCCTAACGGTCGTGAATAGTTGAAAGTGTTTGCGAGACACGACGTTTGCTCATTAAAAAAGTTATTTTCCTTAGCAATAGTTATAAGACAACGTATTACTTAATTTAATGCATACCAAATACCTATTATTAAAGTTTGTTAAAACTTATGGTGTCTATGGGAGTTTAAAATAAAACAATTACATGACTTCTGGTTTGAAAACAAGTACCCTAGCCAATTAACCCATATTAAGTTATGTCTTATACAAAACTACAATTGTCCCAAATTAGGCAATAATCAGTGCAGTAGCTTCCGAGAAATTATGTAATTAATTTATTCTTTCATAAAGTGTAATTATATGAAACTCGTCCTGAAAGGAGTTTACTATTATTATACTTATTGCTTAATGTGTACGTACAATTAATTACTTACACTTGGAAAGTTTGAGTGAAATTGATGAAACGGTATATGAAACTTAACATATTTACATAACGTGCCCTCAATTTTAAAAATTTGTCACGTAGATATTGATTTAATACGTGTAAATATGGCCTGTTGTAGGTTTTATTATCTCCTTAATTTACCAGGATTCGTTTGGGTAATCTCTAAGACAAATAACAATCATAAATTTATTCATACAGTTCTATTATACAAAGTTCCGGATCTAAAACAATATCCAAACTACAAAATTTAGAGCTCGAATAACTAATTATGAAAAAAAAGTAGCTTGCATCGCTTTAGTAGTTCCAAAATATCAACAAAAACTATTTTTTACTCGTGTTAATTTCAAAATTCGAACTTCCAAATATAATGGTTGGTAGTTTCCGGAATATTTATTTATTCGTTTTTGTAAATCTTCCTAAATGGTTGGTATACAGGATGCAGCTGAATTCGAGCGTCAAACTTCGGGAGGTGATTCCTCATGAAAAATCAAGCAGGAAATATACGGGACACTTTGTACCCAAAACTAATATTAAGGGTGGTATGAGCTCTTAATCATGGAAAATGTTAAGTGTATATTTGTAATATAATGGAAATGAAGAAGCAATTAATGATGGCATGTTGAGCATTGTTTTATAACACCGGGACCTTGAAATACACACTAGAATCACATCAATATCTTGCACCCTAATACAAAATACTAAAGTGGCTACCCTTGTTATTACATGCCACTTTTCTACCACCAGGAGTTATGAACTTTGAATGCTGTTTCTACTAGAGACGCACGTCAGAAGTAAAAAAGGTCGCCTTGTTGTAAATGCGTAGGACCAACCGTTTTCGTGTAAAATTCGTAGATGAGTGGGCTGCTATAAGACAATTCTTATTACATATGCAATACGACATACACGTCTGAATGGCTGGCTGCCTTATCAACTGCTATGACTGAGGGATGGGAGAAAATGAACGCCTAACATCTCATCAACAGCTCAGATCATTAGATACAGTGACACAAAGAACTGAACAACGTAAGAGAACCGGGAAAGGAATCGGCCCTGACCAATATCAAGGGATTCAACCCATCATTCGCCTGGAGTGATTTCGGGAAACCATGGGAAACAGGAACAAGGATGGGCGGAGTCGGGAATCGAACCCGTAGATACCTGCAACGTGATACACTTGCACCACCTCGCTCGTTGACAATAATGGAGGAATATGCACATACTGTACACGTTACATTAACAATGGCGTACTGTTAATTCGCAATAATTTGTCTGTGTGCTTAAAGTCAGTGTGTGATTACAGACATACTATTCGTACTCCCCACGTTCCTGTACATGTATCGCTGTAGTCGACTAACAAGGATTACATACGAAAACAGTGGGTCGTGTGCAGTTGCGAGAAGAATCCAGTTCTGGTACCTACGTCATACTGATCAATAAACATGTTCGTATAACAGGGGTATGCGTTCTGGCAGTTCATATAAAAATTCGCAGTCATTAAGACATCTCGAACAAGCGAGACGGAACATTAAAAGTAAGGACATGAATTGGAATTTTTGTGAGGTCATCCAGAAGAACACGTAATAATTAAATGTTATGTAATCGGGTTCAATAGATGTATTATACTCTAAAATTTTTATAACGTTCAAAATGTATTAGAATACACAACAGTGTATTCAGTGAACATTATGGATCCAAGTACACTACACAATGTAATATTTTGTTATTTATATTACAATCATTGAAGTATTTTCACAGCAATGAGTGATTAAGAAAACCAAATTTATGTAGTGGGACTTGCCCTTAAGGGCCCTGTAGCCATGAAGGCGCTACTCGTTACAAAACACCTTAAGTCTATCAAAGGCCCTAATACAAACAAAATATTTGAGCACGTCACCTAGAGGAGGTTTTTTCTGACGTGATCCTAAACAAGTTAAATTAATTTGGCGACAAATTTTAATTTTGAAAGTATATATTTTATGCATAACGAGTCTGTACAAAAACTACACCAAATTTTAATTAGAATATAATCTGTTCGTAATTCCTGATGGTAGAAAAGTGGCATGTAATATCAGGGGTAGCCACCCTAGTATTTAGTATTAGGGTGTAAGGTATTGATGTGGTTCTAATGTGTATTTCAAGGTCCCGGTGGTATAAAACAATGCTCAACTTGTCGTCATTAAATGCTTCTTCATTTTATTATTTGACAAAAATACACTTTAAATTTTCCAAGATTAAGGGCTCATACCACCCTTAGTATTAGTTTTGGGTACAAAGTGTCCCGTACATTTTCTACTTGTTTTTTCGTAAGGAATCACCTCCCGAAGTTTGTCGGTTGAATTTAGCCCCATCCTGTATATAGAAAAACTCAACTACATTCTAAGTTAAGATGAAAAACTGCCAAAATATAAAAATTTTTATCAACTGATTCCAGAAATGTGACTTCAAAAATGTTTGTGTATTAATATTCTGCTGTCTTCCAAAATTATACGCATAAAGTATTGTACCATGTTACGTACAACGCTTAAATGATGAACTGTGAAAATGCCAAATTTGATTTAACTTGCCCAAGTTGTTTCCCAGAAACGACATATTGCCCAACATTTTCAAAGGGTATGTCTTTTAAATGTAAGCGTCTGACGTGATCAGGAACAATAAGTTTCTTATCTGACTCCTAAATACTATTCATGTATCCAATGAACATATAAAAAAAATAGAGGACACACACAAGCTCACACATTTACGCACATACAGCCTATCAGCCTATAATTTCTTTGGAAATTAGCTAAAAAACAGTGCCAAAAGATTTTTTTATGGTCTCGCTCATAATGCGATTGTTAAATAAAAGCACACAAGGCTTTGTAATTTGTATAAATAAAATCACGTGCATAGACATTGCTCGGTATAAAACTCTAACCAAGTAAAGGGACTTAGCGGCGAACAATAAACTGACAAATAACACGTTTAGACTTAATTATTATCAGTTGTTTGGGTACCTAACTATAACTCTTCATATAGATGGAAAGCTTCTACATTTTAAATAAGAAATATACTTTACATGATATATACTTGATTAGAGTATTTCTTGATGAAATTATACAACATGTAAGAGATTTTTACAAGTTCCAGTGGAGAATATGATTCGGGATGTCCCTTAAGGAGTTTTCACACTACACAAAACGTAAGTCTAGACTACACACTTTTCTCCTTTAATCCGATATCAGAATATTAAATAACATGAACTAGTTCTTTTTCCTTAAACAGGACAAAATACGTTAATTAATAGCCAAAAAAGGTGCGTACGAATAAAAAAAATTATAATGTACAGCCCATACAAAGAAGATAAGTTTAGCTGTGGAAGTCTACCACTTAATAATAGTCTGTTCACAGCAAATGAGCACTTTTCAGGATCTTCATATCAGGCTGCCTGAAGACGGAAGCAGATATCACCCTAGTAAGTAAACTGGCACCATTTAAAAATGCTTCGTTTATAGAAATTTCTACTAAAATAATATACCTTCGACAGGTACATTTTTAAAGCCAAGACAGAAACAATATCTATGTTACCGTGATACTTGAATAGCAATACAGTACAATCATAAAAAAAATCAACGGAATAGTTTAACGCACCACCATCCGTTTATCGCGCTAATTCTTTTGTTAAACATGACATGTAAATCATCTATAGTATAACATGATTCGGAATAAAGTGAGCACTCAAAAAAGCCCTGATTAATTTCTATTTTTCGCCAGTTTATATCATTCCGCTGCATGTAAACATAAACATAAACATTGCCACGTGCCGTTAATTACATAGGCTTGTACAATGTTTCCATTTGCATTACACTACTGCGATACATATTACCCATAGTACCTACTCATTAAATGAACGGACGCTGTATATATGCTATACTCAATACTAATCGTAGTTATAAATGCCTGCGAGTTAACGTTTTATATCACTGTTTTCTCTGCATCGACTCTAATTGGAAGTGCCGTTATTTATCTCGTAAATGCACGTGTAGTATATTAATTTGTAATTCAAAACCGCCACTATAAACACGCACGACATACGCAATTCAAGTTCCATTCAGCATACTGCCATGAAAGACGACGCAATTAACAAAAGCAATAAATGACGTATTTTCTTAATGTGTGAAACAGAAAAGTGCTATTTTTAATTCCATATGCTCAGGCTGGCGATCGCAAAACATAACAGATTACAGATTTCTAATAACTTCACATCATTTAGCAATGATATTCATAAACAGTTACTTCTAATACTTTTGAATGTGTTCGTCAGAAACCTATATTTATTACACAACAGACAGAGACACTCCTGACTCAACTCGCTTGCAAGCCTGCGAAGCGACGAAAACCTAACTCTGGTGCCACCTGTTGGAGATATTTTGAACTACTTCAATGACGAAAATACACGGAACTACATGCAATGATTCGCTACCAATCATACAAATAGTAATAATGTAACTATTGTTAATGTTGACTAATATGCAGTAACGGCTGGTGATTTTTTTTCAAAGGTTAAATCTTTAGTGCTCACTTTATTCCGAATGACTTTTACCCAGTTGTATTCTTTGCGAGTAAATTTCTGTATTGAAAACCTATATTTTATGAGCAATTCGTGTTTTCGTGTTTTCTTTCTCTGTTTATTGTTGCCGTCCTTGTTTCTCTTCTACACTCGCATATACTTCCCCTCCGGTCAATGTACGTCCTGGTTTTCGCCCCTCTGTGTGTCTTCTATATACGAAAACACGCCCAGGTGTTGCTCAGTAATAATAAATAACCCGAGTGCAGAATTTTGACTGGAAGCCCGTCTGCATATATTGATGGATGACATGAAACGAAACCCTGGAGTAAGTGAGAGGTTTTGGTCAGCGCTTAACATCGAGGTCTTCAGCGCTGGTGAGGGGTGACATGAGGTGAGTATGGAGCGGCACCGGAATGAAAGAGCGGAGGAAATGGGAGATCCCCGAGAAAACCCGCCGACCAACGGCATCGTCCGGCACGATTCCCACACGCGAAAATCCGGGGACCGACCCAGCCGGGACTGGAACCCAGATCACCTTGGTTGGAGGCGAGAGGTCTGACCCCTCGACCACCGCGGACCCTACAATGGAGAAGTGACAGAATGAGAAAGGCGGGGGAAACGGGAGTTCCCTGATGTCGATGTCCGCCATGTTTCCCACAAGCTAAACATCCGGACTGAACCCGCCGGGTACCAAACCTGGATCGTCTTGGTTTGAGCACCGCGGCCCTTCATCGCTCAGTGTGTATGTACAGCATGTCCGTCGACGACTTGTTCACATCTCGGTTATGTGGGACGTTCCTTAAGCATCACGACAAGCTCTTCCAAAGAATAGTACTGTGTTTTCCTTTGTCGTCATCTAGTCTTGTGTCTGTGACGTCATTATAATATCCTGTCTTATGTGTAACCTTGGGTTCGCCTCAGTAATACTTTATGTTGTCCTTTACTGCCTTAACTGAGGTGTCAGGGTTGTTTTGAAATTTATTTATTTTTGCTTTCAAGCTTGCGTTTATAAAATCCCTTGTAGTTGAAGTAAATTTTTATTATGAATTAATTCCATTCGTATTTTTTATTGCTATTGCTATAGTGGCATGTGTCGAAAACAGATGATTCTATCACCAGTTTCCATTCCAAGAATAGTTCACTTAAGTCATAAAAAAACTTAACTTCAAATTTTTTTATACTTTGCAATTTTGTAAAAGAATTTTTATTAGTTCATTTTTAGCTACAAAAGTACAGGTTTTTGATGAAAAAAATTTTTAAGCATGAATTATATTACATTGTGTTTAAGTTACTTGTACGTGTGGTAATGTAGATTATCTTCTCGGTGTTGAATATAAAGAAAATTACAATTTTAGGAAAAGAATTTTTGTAATTATCTGGGAATTAAATTTTTTTCTTTGTCGTACAATATATATTTTTGTAACTTCGAAATTGCCGATTTTCGCTCTTAATTTTGAAGATCTCTGCAAGATAAATATTACGTTGTATCTACATCAGTTAGCCTATCGTGATGTAGATGTTACCTTCTGGGCTTGGTCGTAACTGTATTTCAAGAAACCTACTGATCTACGTTTACTTACACCATTATGTCTCTTTATAATTAATTTTTATACACTGCAAGAGACGTGACGTTTATGACGACGCACAACATAGTATTTCGTTAGACTTGATTCCTCCTTTCCGGCCGTTAGTATTGTTTAAGTTCACTAAATATGTTACCCTATTATTAAATACAACATTTAAGCTGATAGCAAGCGATGCATTACTTCAATAGGTTGGCAATACAAAAAATACCGAAACGAGTTGGATGCCAATGAGTAAAAACAACTTTAAATCATTACCTGCCTTCCAGAAATACTGTTGTAAAAGTTTGTGTTTTAAAGTTTTTTTTTTTTTTTTTTCAGTATTTTGTTTTAAATAGCGGATTTAAATTACTGCTTGACTTTGTAACAACATTTCAAAGTTGTAGTTTCACGTAGGCAATTCGCCAGAGTAATTAGATGTCGTGCATTATAAATTAACTGATGGTGAACATTATGTTCCAATAACTAATTTGACTACAAATAAAAAGGGCATAGCGACATACACGTAATGTGAATGTTATGAGTGACACTGATGTTCATGACATATCAGAATTATTGTGCAGCTTGTGATACTGAGTGTCTTCCCTCATTGTGATATATGGAGTTGTGTTCTGTTCAACGATTACGCAGTTAAACGTTTTTGTGAAAGTGGCAAAATTTGACTTTTAAACCTACCCCCTAATAAGTGATAGGAATTGGAAAACATACCGAACATTTTGCGTTACAACTACTGGTACAAAGCGATACTGTAAAATCTTCACCTAATGCTAGAATAATTCTAAAATTCCTAATGCTTCTAACTCTAGAATGTGCAACCTAAAAGTTGTGAAATAAGTGTCTGCAAGAAAGATGTTTACTCTGCTTGCTACCGTGTTTCCGTTACATTTTGTTGCGATTATCGTTATATAAGTGTTCGTGTAAAAGTGTTAGTTACCACCAAATTAAAAAAAAAGAGGAAAGGCTACAATGGGCCAATCAATAATTTATCTGATTCTCTGGTATTCACACAAAGCCTTTACAAGTTAATTTGTAGTCTTGACTGAAGGAATATTTTAGAGGAAATATTTTACTTCTCTGATGGTAGCTGTGGTCAGAGCAAGAATTCGGCCGTTGCCACAATATTGATTCATGCTGTAAGCGTCTCTAAAAACATAACTTCCATGTATTGAATCTGTTCTGAAACGTGCCATGTCCAAAACATGGAAGAGTCGGCACATAGTACTATTCATTCAACACTGAATACTGCTGGTTCCGTATTAGTTCCATCCGTGTAGAAAAAAGCCGCACACTATTCACAGAATTGAAAACACAGATTTCTTTATGAGGCAAGCCAGAACACTTACTTTCTTACGTACGGCAAGTTGACGAATACGAGACGTGCAACTGCCTATCATCGTAGAACTGTCTCTACAGAGGATATTGAAGAACTGATTCACCAGTACAAGTGTCTCCATCTGCGTGGTGATTGTGTTGATACGTAGCTGGAAGATGTACGTATCATTTGACAATACAGTATAAGCATTTTACAATTCATTCACGTTTTTAACAGCCCATCAGAGGTTGAAAAAAAATAACTACCGTATAAATAACCTATGTAATATTTTTTTTAAATCAAGCCATTTAAGATGTGAATGTATATAGACGTTTGACAGTTCTAAGGACTGACATTGCCCCCAACGTGAAGCCAAGTCTGCTTTACAAAGCAAACCAATCTAAATAAACAAAGAAAATGATGATGACTCGAGAGGGCTATGCATTGTCACAGCAGTTATCATTAGGGGAGAAAACGTGACATTACATCAAAGCTATCACTATCAGTCATCGTTAATGAAGTTCTCGAATGACTGCCGCTAGAATTTCAAACTTATAAAATAAATTATTTTATTTCATGTTTTTCCCCTTAAAATATATATATATATATTAAAGTTCCTGTTTTCTCAACGTAAGTTCTTAATTTTTTTATATTTTATTGTACAAAATCAATTATTTCGTGCGATAAAGTACAGTTACACGTGACAGACTTCTTTCCTGGTTTTTGCAACTACTTCGTTGAAGATGAAAAAGAGACACAGAATTTTGAACCACATTACATCATTACCCATATCTTTAGGTATGTTATTATACCTTTCATTACGTATATTATTTTATAGCATCAGTAACGTTATCACGATTATTGCACACATTTTAAAAATAAAATATTGTAAATGATTAGACGTGTAATCGTAAGACCTTGATATAACGATCTCAGGTCTTACAACGTGTCTCTTATTCAACTCTCAAACTGAGTTCTTCACAGTGCTCCAAGACACAGCACACAAACACAGAACCACAAATCTACGTGGTTACCCGCTACGTTAGAGGCTGTGTTATGTTGAACAGCAAACTGGCATAACTGGGTTACTCCCAGAGTCAACTCTTCTCCGAGACAGAACAAGGCGGTGGTTATAATTACAAACTGTATGTTTCTCTGTCCCATCCTCTCTCTCTCTCTCTCTCTCTCACTTGAAACAAGTTTACGAGATTATTTGCTGTTTTGAAGGACGGTACCAATACCTTTATCGTCAACATCCTAGCACCCAATACGTAAAATAGCTGTTTCAAATGTGCTTGGAGTTAAGGCAGTATTACATTTGCTCACATGAAATGTTTTCTTTTGAGGAGTGATGTATTGTATGAACGAAATTATGGTCTTCAGCGAGGTTATTAGAGCCAAAAACAATGGCTCAGACTGATAACAAACGAGAAAGGAATAGGCAATTGTTTGTAGGAAGAAGTGTTCCTAATATTCGCATTCTAATATTTAAATGTGTGTGTATATATATGTATATAATTTGTGTATATTCCCATATATTAAATATTAGAAACGTATAATTCTAGTACTAAATTGTATGGTATAATTTAATGTAGATGACATATGTACTAAACAAACATTCTATCAAACCTATATATATATTTTTTTAATATTATGAGATGAAGTTAGGAATCCTGCTGCAAGAAATCAGTTCGTCGTGATAAGGCATCGGATATAAAACATTGCGGGTAGCTACAAGTTTTTTTTTTTTTTTTTTTTTTTTTTTTTTTTTTTTTTTTTTTTTTTTTTTTTTTTTTTT
>PNEQ01120379.1:0-19170 GCA_003012365.1 Medauroidea extradentata | reverse complement strand
ATGGAGAGACTGTAAGATAAATTTAATTGTTATATGTGAGAAAGAAGATCGATTTCCAATTTTTAAACATACATTTTAAATATTTACAAATCTTGTGAAGTTGTAGTTCAGAATCCTGTCACAGAGAATAATTTCACCGAGGAAGTTATGGTAATACGAAACATTACGGTCGCCTTGAAGTATTGCTGACGAAGTAAAAGATCACACATTTTGTTTAAAATACTGTTAGTATGAAGTATCATTATTTTTCCTTAGAAAATTGTCTCAAAAAGTGTAATTACTTAGGTTGGTTTGAACAATATAATCTCAAATAAGTATGGATTTGTACAATTTGAAATGAAATGTGTTGAAAATAATGGAACTATAAATTTTCATTTAATTTCTGCTGTTTTATTTCAAGTGTTTTTTGGAATAATTTTGAATCATTGAATTAAACTTAATTAAATACTTTTAAAAAATGTTGTAGTTTTTTGTGTTTTACTTAATTACTTTCCTTTTACTTTTATTACTTGTTATTTATTAAAGTTAAAAAATAATTTTATTTGTAAGAAAATTCTTATTTACGGTGCTCCGCGGTTCGACAAATTTACTCGGGGGCGTGTTTCTTGGGACATTTGGAATAAAGAACAATATTTAAAAATGTGTTACGCAGCTTCATAACGAGTTACAGAGACAAACGTGCAGGGAACACAGACGGATACAGTGAAGAAACCCGTCTATTGTTGTGACGACAGAAGAGGTGAAAGACACACCGACACACTTAACAAGTGTCTTCGTTGTACTTCTTCGTGTGAAGCTACCTTAATAGTACGGCGAACCTCGACCAGACACGTGTGTCCAGTTGTTACCTTACACGCAGTGACAACATTCCACGATGCAACATGTCGCAGCCTGTATGCGAGTGGACGATGCATAGTTTGAGCAGCTGATGTGAGCAATCATAATTCTTGTAGTCACGTTCTACTCCCGACATCTGCATGTGTTTTCGTTCACATTCGTCCTTGTAACTCGTTAATGGAGCTGCGTAGCTCATTTTGTATAATGTTTTAGTCGCCCTAATTATGTCGGTAAAACCGCGGAGCATCACGTGCTTTTCTTCATAGTCATAAATTAGTTTATCTCATATTACAACTTTCTTAATTTTACAAATTAGTGTGACGTATTATTTCCTAACGCTGTATATTAAAAATAATAAAAACTTTTTTTTTTTTTTCAAAATAAATAAATTTGTGCATGCAATATTATAATGCATTGATTATTCTCCTAACTTTATTAAATTTATAACACAATTGTAAAGTTAAAAATTTTCTTCAATAGAACTTCTCAGTTTTTTGTGTCATTACAAATATTTTACTAACATTGGTCGTACAGTTTTAGATTTAATATGATTACAGTACTTTTGTAATAGTTAAAAATGTATTCATAATATAATTAGTTTTTTACAAATTTTTTCTATATTCACACCAAAATTTTAATATATTTCAGATTTTAGCAGTTACTTTATAATATTATAAAAGTATTTATACAATTCTTAATTCTTATAGTTAAAAAAGTAATTTGCAATAAAATTTTCATAGTATTATTATATTTGATATTAAAATAGTTGTAATGTTTAAAATATTTTCCAGTTACTTTTTTAAGTTACAAATAAATTTATTTTAAAATGTTTAGTTTAGTTTTAATTATTTTATAAAATTTTTATATATTTTCAGCAAAATTTCGTAATTTTAATTTCTTTATAAATTACAATAAAATTCCTTAAATGATTTATACTCAGTGTTTTTGTAATAGCTTTGTGATGCTTCAAAATTTTTTCAACATTACTTCTTTGTTTTAAATACTTTACAAAGTTTTATTAATATTTTCCATTATTTTGTCATGTTTAATATTATTACACTGGCTTTATAAAATTTTAAAATTATTCACTGAATCTGTAATTTATATATTAATTTTTAAAATGTGATTAACACTTTTAACATTTTTTTTTTAAATTTAATGTTTATTATTAGGGCCCGGTAGTTTTCGCGAAAATATTTTTGCCCCACTTGGTTTTAGGGCCTTAACTGCGCACCTGTAGCTCAACTTAATGTTTAATGCTTGGAAGAGTGTTGTTGTGCAGAGTTATTATTAGAGCCCACGATTTTTGGTGAAAAGAATTCTGCAACAAATTCTTTCAATACTTTGTGTGCACAAATGCAGCTCTGCTTCTTAAGTATTGGCAGAATGTAGGCGTGGCTCATTTGACTAGTGCCAGCAGGGACAAGGTTACTGCGACACCACACGTCTGTGATTTGCGGGTAAAACCCCGAGACGCTGAGACTTTACAACAGCCAATCGCTGACCACGAAGCACATGAGGCATTGAAACAAATTGTTGCAGAATTCTTTTCACCAAAAATCGTGGGCTCTAGTTATTATTCATTTGACTGAGCCAATCAGTACACGGATAACTGCGGCACATCACGTCTGTGATTTGCGGGTTTAACCTCCACACGCTGGGTGTTACGGCATCCAATCACTGACCACATAGCAGAGATGCAGGTGCGCACGTAAGGCACGGAAACAAAGTGCTGCAAAATTCTTTTCGCGAAAACTACCGGGCTCTACTTATTATATAATTTTGTAATGTGTTAAATTTTTTCAATACTGTTCCTTGTTTTTTTTATTTCAATTAACATTTTCCGAACTATTTGTAGTTTAATTGTAACTTTCCAAAATTGTAAAATTTTTCAGCAGTGTTTTTATAATTTAATTAATTAACAACGTTATTTTTTTCAGGTATTATTTTAGTTTTGTGTTATTGCAATAAGTTTGTAATGAATTAGTTTTTTTTTCATCAATAGACATAGTTTTTAATATTTTTACGAACTTTTATACGATATTTTGTATTCTAAATATTTTAATGATATTTTTGCATTGTGACAATTTTTAAAACCATTATTTATAATATTTCAAATTAAAATATTTTATTTGCTGTCTGTATTATATTGTAGGCCTATATTAAAATTTTTAAAATCATTTCGCACTGTTATACGCATTTTTTGTGATATTTTTTAACATTGTACTTTTTAAAGTTTTAAAGAATTTTTTTTTCTGATTTCTTTTATATGTAAATAATAGTTATCTAGTGTGTTAAATTATTTCAATAATATTTACTGACTTGTCATAAAATTTCGAAGAATAATTTGGCCGAATATTTTAATGTTGAGAATATTCATTACAATTTTGCTTTATTTTGAAATTTTTTCAACAATATGCCTCAGTCTTTAACTTAATACAAATTTATTTTAAATAATTTCCTTTATTATTCCTTATGTTTCTCACAGTTGTTTTTAAAGTACAAGAAAGGAAAATAACCTGGCATTTAATTATGTTTTCAGTGAAATTCCCATTTGTTATAAATAATTACTTACTTTGAAGTTGTCTGTATTTCGTTTACTACTAGAGAGTTAATCGACTATCCAACAGTTTTCGGCATCATACCGCCAACTTCCAACCTTACTTACAAAACAATAGAGCATAATATTTTTGAGGAGGCGGGGGAAGCGTAATAATGAACTGCCTCCGTGAGTAAGCCACCTTAATGCTAGGCTGCTAGCAGTGCAAGTAGTAGACACAGTGTACAGATTTAACAGCAAAAAAATATATTTAATTATCATTCATTAATAAAATTTTTTTCAAGAGAACTTAACCCTGAGCAACCCACATTCTCGTTCACTGCAGTTAGTCACCCTAATTATGTCGGTCAAACCGCGGATCTCCACGTACTTTTATTCATAAGTCATAAATTCGTTTATCTCATATTACAATTTTCTTAATTTAATAAATTAGTGTGAAGTATTACTTCCTAACGCTGTATATTTTTAAAAAATTTTAAAACTTTTATACAGTAAAATATAATTGTTATTTTTTTCCAGAATAAATTTATTAATTAATTCGTACAAGTAAATTGTAATGTAAAATGAAAGTCATAGCATGTATAATAATGATTAAGAAATTCAGTTACCGGGAGATAACACTGGGGAAGTTATTCAGCTAGCCAACAGTCGCGCTAACGTTACAATTTGAAATGGAACTGAGGCACTGGTTTTTGAAAAGTGCTCACTTTACCGTGGCTTATAGCTCGGGACTAGGGGCACAGAATTTTCACGACAGCAAATTGTCGTACTTTAAAACAATTTTGTTCGCTACTATGACTAGATTGTTACAGTTCTTACGAGTCTTGTGTTCTGCCTGCGAAACTACAAACACGTTTCGTGTCACCATTATCTTCTCGAAAAGGACACTGAAGGATAACTGCCAATATACCACAGCCGTTTGTCGAAGAATGCAAGCCAGCCAGGAAGAGTAGTTTAAATTAGTGCTTTAAGCTTTACAACGACAATGCCTCTTCCTAATTGGCTGGTATGTAGGACAGACAAATGAATAAAGAAACTCCACTGCCCTACGAGAGCTACTATCGCTATTAAAGTGGCCCTTATTGGCTACGTTGCCGTATCGAAGGCAGCGAGCGGCCTTATGCTACATATGGCTATGTTATATTGGCAGAGACGTCTATGCAACATATAAGTAATTCAGTGAAATCTGTCTTGTTCAAAAATCTTTTCACAAAATTCGTATGTCGGTGTACAGCCATAACGCTCAACCGGCTCCGGGGGCACAGGTAGGGAGTGGGGACCGGGGATCCAGGCCAACACGCCTGGAGTACAACTGTCCGAATGTTCAATTGTTCGAAATATTTTCAAAAATGGCACTCCATTCCTTCCTAGCCAATATATATGAAGCAAGTCCCTCATTTCAACAACTTTTACTATTTTTTATAATAAAGGTGGGCTCTATGTTTTCCAGCCAACGAGAAATGGGGATGTCTCACAATGTATTTTAGCATAACAAGCTCCGAAGATGAATGTTCAATTGCTCTGCTATTTAGGTCAGGTGAACCATCAGGCAGAATATATATGTATCAGCTGACCGAATGTTCAAGAATAGGTTGGGTTGCGTTAGGTTAGGTTTTCACACTTCGGACGTTGAACATTCGGTCAGTTGACACAGACTGCTTGGTTTTGAATGCCATATACATATAAAGCGTTATTGCTCTGGCCTTTTATAAACTTCCAAGAAATGTGTTAGTACTATTGGTTGGTTAGGATTTTAAATTAATATTCATCATGCCCTCTTTATCTTTTCACTGGTGGTTCATGAAATAGAGTCTATCTTTTCCGTTATTGGACCAAAGAAGGCACCAGTATGAAGTTAGGACAGTTGAACACTTGGACAGCTTACGGATCTAGGTCAACACGTATTTATTGTCACGCTTGGTTGTGGGTTGCGTAAGGGGAGAGAGGGGTAAGTGACGGACACAGGCCGGACATCAGGAGAACCGGCACTATCAACTCCGTCAAGGCGGATGAGGACTAATGGCGGCTGTACATCCCACATCCAGCCCAAGTAAACAGTCGCCTCATGCAGTGCTACCACAACACACGGTAGTAATTTCTTCGCTACGTGTATCTCAAACATGACAACCAAGTTAAACAGGTTATTTCTGAGGTGAGAATAGAAAGTTTGATACACGATACCCATGATTCAGGTCAAATAGCAAGAGCTGTAGATACTTAAAGGACGAGAGTTAGACATTAGTAAACAACAGTTCTATATCTAACTTTGTCATTATTGTACTAAGTTTGGTCATGAACAGATATTTTTTTACTGTAACATACTTTATTTCTAAACTTAAGGAGGTGTAAACCTCTTTTAGTGTGATTGAGGTGTGTGCTATTTTCAAATCTTTTATGTTATTATTGATTTCCTTTAAACTATTTGATTACCAGAAATTGATTTATGTCAAGTAGCGTTTTCCTAACTATCGTAATATCTTTTAATATTTTCTCAAACTTTGGAAGCCCGTACAGCTGTTTCTATTTGGCCTGGACCATGGGTTCCCTGCATCAAACAACTCATGTATAATATATCACATCAGGAAAATGTTAAAATTTGTCTCCATGTTTTAGATAAACGCTGTACAATTCTAGTACACTGACATGAAATGAACGTTCTTGTCCTAAGAAGACTTTAATAACGATATTATAGGAGTTTACGAAAAGTCACACGGTTAGACAAGGTGAAATGAATTTTCGTGTTGGGTCGTACTAAATAAATACCAATTGCTGGCCGAAATATAAAACTAACTTATTCAATCAACTCTCGGTTAACTTCCCACAAAACTAGGGTAATTTGACGTTCGCATTGGCATATAATATAAAAAAAGGAACATCATATGTAAAGAAAAAAATTAATTTAATATTTGTGTTAAAATTTGCGCAGAATGTAAAAAAAAGCAAGTAGAAATACGTAACGAATCTTGTGCTTTAAGGGCACGGTTCACCTCAGATTTTTAACGACTTTATTTATTTTTATATTTGTACCAGATATTTTTTTCTTATTTTAGACATAAATTGTGATTAAATCTTCCTCTTAGGAAATTTTTGTATATCTAATAGTTTTTGCGTAATAAGTCGTAAACGTTATAATTTGGACTTTACGGTTTAAAGTACGCCACTAAAATAAACTGACATACCAAACCAAAAAAATTCACAGTGCGTCGCTTCCTATTGTGTATGCGTAGTATTCGACAATTCCGTACTGAGCATGCGCAGTATCCAGCGACGCGCAGCCGGCGTCGCGCCTTGGGAATCACACTTTTAGACGTTTACAAAATCTAACGAGGCTGGGGAGAGTAAGACAATATTTAAGCATCAAGTGTCCAAAATGTAACCATATTTAAGTTTACACGCGCCCAAGTATTCACGAGGGTAGCTTCTCCATCAACTCCTTACTTTCACTGTTCTCGAGCAGAGTAAGCAGAAGAAAGTCGCCATTTAGCGCCGACAAATGTAAACAGTTGACATAATTGAAGCCATAACGAGGTGAAACTGTCTGCTCAGTGTACAAAATAGCGGGGAAACAAGCACGAAACGAATATTACATATGTAGAGAAACTGGAAAATCGCGAAAATATTTAACATAGTCTCCAATAAAATGTAGTATCTGAATCGTGACACATGTGAACAATTTTCAGGCAAATCACACACGTTCTGTGTTAAAACAGAACAGTTCGAATTGGGTCTGTTGACAAGGGACACAGCGCTTCATATAAACTATAGCTAGAGCCCGGTAATTTTCGCGAAAATAATTTTGCAGCACTTTGTTTCAGTGTCTTACGTGCGCACCTGCATCTCTGCTATGTGGTCAGTGATTGGATGCCGTAACTCCCAGCGTCTGGAGGTTAAACCCGCAAATCACAGACGTGATGTGTGGCCACAGACTAAATAGTAATACAGACGTGAAATGACGTGGCGGCTCGTTTGATATAGGCGAACTTGGCCGCTTATTGGCTGCCCGAGGCTGTAGACTCCAGCCCCGTGTCTGTTTGGCTCCTGCATGTTACTACAGGTTTCCTATTGGCCTGGCTGCCGACTAGCAGAGCAGCTGCCTCACGCTGATTGTCAGTAGGTGTTTCCGCCATGTTGCTGGCCAGGGAAGCCATTTTGCTGGCGTGTGTGACTGAGTTCGCCTTCCTGCCGACTATTTCACTTCTGTATTCCTAAATATTCTGTGGTGTGGCAGTTATCCGTGTGCTGACTGGCACAGTCAAATGAATAACGACTCTGCACAAAAATACTCTGTCAATAGCCATGAAGTTGAACTGCAGGTGTGCACGTAAGACACTGAAACAAAGTGGGGAAAAAATCTTTTCGCGAAAACTACCGGGCCCTAGCTATAGCCAATATAGCCTTCAGTGTTGTACATAGCATGTTGGAGCCTAGCAAACAATCAACTTTTCTGCGATTTACCAGTGTCTGTATACATGTGACATAAATAAAATAACATGTACAAATATGCTGCGGACATTGCATTTAGTGCAATGTTTAACAGCTCTAAACCGTGTAGGTTATTTTTCGTTCCCGCCATTTTAAAATCTTGTCAGCATAACAGACGTTTTCAGAACCACGGGGATCGACCAAAGCTGGTCACGTGACAGAGAAATGAGCTCATGAACTTTTGTAAACTCCCTTTGTGGAAAGTAAAAGTGAATTGCTTGAGTTTGAGATAATATGTATTATTACAATCTTATGCTGACTGCAAATTTACTATGCTGAATACTAGAGCTACGATTGTATGGCAGAAATATGTTCGCACCAGATGGTTTAAATGACTTCCGCGCACATCTGCTGTTCCTGCTTCATGGCCAGTAATTGAGTGTTTTAACTCCCACTTCTCTTGGGCTTCCACTGGAGAATCACAGATGTATATTGTCTGAATACCTTTTCACGTTATATCAGTAACTCTATCAGTACAATGTACTTAAATATACTGCAGTTTGATTTGGAACATAGCATAACATTTACATTACTCTCCTACCGTGACCGTCTTTAGACAAAACTGTACGAATATACCGGAACATAGCATAACATTTACATTACTCTCCTACCGTGACCGTCTTTAGACAAAACTGTACGAATATACCGTACTAATTGTTATATTTTAAATCATGCAATATTGGAACTGGGAATACAGGAAGTATGTTGTTTGCTAAACTAGCGAAATGATATATGGATATTTTAACATGTGTATCAAGAATAAGATTATTTAGTCGTTAAGCGGCCGCGGTGGCCGAGTGGTCAGACCATTCACCTCCCACAGAGGCGTTCAGGGTTCGTTTCCCGGTGGGATTGGTCCCCGGATTTTCGCATGTGGGAATAGTGCCGATGATGCCGCTGGTCGGCGGGTTTTCTCGGGGATCTCCCGTTCCCCCCCCCCCCTTCATTCCGGCGCTGCTCCATACTCGCATCTTGTCTCCCCTCACAAGCGCTGAAGACCTAGATGTTAAGCGCTGACCAAAATCTCTCACTCACTCAGTAGTTATGTATGAACAGTAGATGTTGTATTCTTGGAACAGTTGCTCAAAGTAATCGTTGCCAACCTTTATCGAAGCACAGCCACGACGTACAAGATTCTGTCACATTTCGAATATCCCTCGCATGTTGAGTCACGCGACAGTAATACTGGCAACCAAGTACATGTCTGTGTCGACAGGAGTATCTTACACACACGACGTCAAATATATCTACACGAGGAACCACGATTTCATGACAAACAAATGTTTGCATCTTTTGGTTTCAACGCCTTATGTGCAGAACTGCAGCTGTGCTTCATGTCCAGTATATTAGGCCTATATGTTGAACTGTCACCTGTCTTGTTGTTTACTGGCGTATCACAGAAGTATGATGTCACAATTGACTTAACTGATTGGCGCAGTCGAATGACAGACGTATCTGAGCAAAGGCAAGCGGCCAATAACCGCGAAGCAGAGCTGGCGATGTGCACGCAAGGCATTGAAACAAAATGATACAAACAAACATGTCGCCACAAAGTCGTAGCTCTACCTGTGTGAAATAATTCATGTTACTATCTGAGAGCAGACATTGCGCTAAGTTACCCTGTGCTCATATGACTTCTGTTGTTGTCAACAGTTTGTGTGGATCTGTTGAAGGACTTTGCCAACCAATGATGGAAGTAAGGTCTGAGATGTAGACGCACAGAGACACGGTGTCCTGAGTCTATGTTAGATTCTACACTAGCGCTACAAACACGGCGTTTGAACGTCTCTCTGGAACGCGAGCTAACACCGATGAGACAATCACAACATAAATAAATGTAGAAGACGTCAACGTGGCTCGACGGACGTTTCTAACGCTATTCTGGAAGTGGGTGAAAAGTGAATTGAAACATTCCATTACATACATACATGTGTAGCTAATAAAAGCGTGTCAATAATGGTGCAAACGAAGTCTGGCACACAGAGTGTTAGTGACACGATAGCCTGACGGGCCAGCATGCTGACTCCAGTGTGAGGTGTAGAGAGATAACTGATGACAACTGATGGACAGAGATGAAGATTTATCGTAGGAAAACTTCACTGTTTGCTGGATTTAAACGTACGTTCATCGTACCAAAAGTTTACTGGCTTTCGCTTGTACGTGGAGCTTTTACCCTATTTGACTGAGCCAATAATAATCCTGATATTGTAATACTTGATGTCTGACATTGGTCGGCAGACAGCTACGGTGTGACAAGAAACTACAACGTTTACAAGAGTATTTTGGCACAAAATATTTTCGCAATATACTTCACTAGAGATGATGGAATATCACGAAAATGTTTTGTGCCAATATATCTTTGAAAACACCGTAGTTTCTTGCGACTGGGTGTTATACGTCTGATATAACGTAGCTGTCTTCAGACCAATAATAGACAACAAGTATAACAATATCGGAATTCTTACTGTCTTAGTCAAATGGGGTAACAACTCTAAGCACAAGCTAAAGCCAGCAATCTTCTGGTAAGCTGAACGTACTTTGAAAATCAGCAAACAGTCAAGTTTTCCCGCCATAAACCTTCATCTCTACTGATGGAGAAGGAAAGACAGGAAGAACAGCGGGGTTCATGTTGGTCAGCAACAATGTCTACAAACGTACAAGTTAAAATATATTTTTAAATCTCATCTAACATTAAGTATGGTACCTAGGTACAGGAAAATTTCGTGAATTCAATGAACTGCATGTTAAAATCAACTATCCAAAACATACTCAAGCCCCGACCATTAATCCACTAACTTCTGCTCAGTGGAACAGCAGACAATGAACAAATGAACGGGGCTTGATTACGCATAGCACAATGGATTCTAGCATGTGGGCCATTGAATTCGCGAAATTTTCCTGTCCCTAAGTTGATACCACTTACTATCTCTCACGTTTACCTCGGTGCGGGCTACACTTCTACATAAATTCTTCTTAAAAAAACTATTTAAAAAGTATTTAGAAAAATTTCCACATCCATGCAAAAAGAACACTCGGAAACACACACACACACACACACACATATATATATATATATATATATATATATATATATATATATATATATATATATATACATACATATATATATATATGTTTCCCCAGTAACGTAATGTATTCGGAATGCAGAAAGTGGTTTCTGGTGAAGAAGTTATGAAGGTGATTAAAGCCGACACACATTATTCAACACTTACAACCCTACCCTTGTCCACGCCAGACATCTACAGTTGCCAGCGCCCAAAGGTTCACTTTCCTACCTACATATGAAATATTTTACAGTGAGTTGCGACTATTGGTTTCTTGACAAAACTACTAACTGCGCATTACTTATGTACTGTACGTCTATGAAGATAAAACTAATGACGTCAAAAGTTTATACAAATTCAGCCTGCTTATTAGAAACATGATATTCGGATCCCACAAAATGGCAGAAACAGCTTTTTCAGACTGACGTAAGTGAGAAAATTCTAACCTGATTAAAAATACACAAGGAGTGAAACTTGCGTTGTTCAAACGACGAAACGGTTACCGCTTAAAATCCCATAGGAAAGTAAATAATGGTAAATAACTGTTCGTCAGCTGAGAGCCTTGCACTTAGAGGTGATACTGCGTAACTATAGATGATGGTTTATCGCGGGAAGACTTGACTGTTGGGTTTCAACGCACGCTCAGCTTATGATAAAATTACTGGCTGTCCCGTGTACGTGGAGCTGTTGCTCTATTTGACTGAGCCAGTAATAATCCCGGCATTGTAATATTATTTACATATTATTGGTCTGCAGACAGCTACGTTGTGTCAGTATATCACCCAGTAATTAGAGAGCTGAAAAATTCGCGTTTTCTTTCGGCCGCAGGCTATAATTCCAGCAACTGTAAGTTCGTACCACTTTCACTATTGGCCCGTGACTTATTTGACACTTGCTGTAAGTGGCTTAGCCAATAGTACAGAAGCAACTAAATACAGGCCCATATCACTACGTCATCGAGCAGCCAGTGAGCAGATAATGTCTGCTTGAATACACACATGTTCTTGGAGGCTAGCCTACAAGGTCAGTGAACTCGCGAATTTTTCCCGTGTCTACCAATAACACATATCACAAGAAACTACGGTGTTTTTAAATGTAGGTGAAAACATTGTAGCTTCTTGCAACGTGTATGACTGGGTGATACACGTCTGACATAACGTAGCTGCCTGCAGACCAATAATAGGCATCAAATATTACAATGCCGGGATTATTACTGGCTCAGTCAAATAGGGCAACAGCTCCACGTACAAGCGACAACCAGTCATCTTCTAGTAAGCTTGAAACCCAACATACAGTCCAGCTTCCCGCGATGAATCATCATCTTCACGCGTGATATATACTGTTAAGTGACACCCTTAGCACTGCGTATATTGTGTACCTCTATCTCTATCACACACACACTCGCCCTACATCAGGAAATTCCATTGGCCCAGGCCACGGTCACACTATAGGGCTTAACATGCTCAGTTGGACACAGTTGTATCCAAGTTTGACAGCGTTTAAGGCTAGACTGTTTGAGAGGTTACCTGCCCCGACTGAATAAAATCAATGAGATTCATATCCTCCTCATACTTACAAATTTAAATATTCCGTATTTATTTACTATCACATCTACACTCAGCATTTGCAGCTTTTTGATTATCTTGTTGCACCAAATTGCAATGCTGCTGTGCGTGTTAAAAGCTAATATAAATACTTATTAACGCAAAAGTTAATTTAATGAGTGTACAATATTTAATTTAAAAAGCAGCCAGATTTGTTCACACAGTTCGTTACTCGAAGCTGAAAATTGGAGAGCAGCGTCGTTTGAAACTAGTTTACTTGGAACGAGAAGAGAATGCGATGTGAACTCATTGAAAGCTCGTGTGACCACTTCATAAAGCCGAACATATTATTCAAGTGAAGTAGTTCTGCTTGTAATGTGTGTGAACACAGCCTTAGTCATCAAACTGTGTGCATGGATGAGCTCAGGCTTACACGATATAGCCACAGTAGCTTCAAACTTCTCCTTGCTTTAAACACACTAACAACTCTAGCACAAGGCGGGTTAGAGAAGAACAAAATAATGTCGAGTGTACATTATACATACATGATAGAGAACACGAACGATATGTCTAGCTTGCTCTGTACTTGCCTACTCACCGCACGTATCTCTCATATCTCTCCCTGTTCATGTGTTGGCTCAGTGCCAGACACACGCTGCGTCATAATGTCCACGTGCGCTCATTAGATTCACAAACCTGACACTTCTACTGAAACAGTATCATTGTCATCAACGACTGCATATTTCCAATAAGTTAATTAGCACATCGTGGTAAGAGATCCTACAAATACGTTAAAGCTCGCAATTCACACGCGAATCATTTCTAGAACATAATATTTTGCTAAATAATTACAGTGTCATCTTTAAATATAACAAAATACTTATCATGGAACACTATACATGATTTCATATTGACAGTTAATAATTAGCTGTTTTTATGAGGAGTGCTACCGTTCATCAATAGGTCTGTAACAGTCGACATACAATAATGTGCCATTGTTTCACGAAATAATACAGTTGAAGTGTTGATATTTGACTGTTCGTTAATTACTTCGGAAGAATGGCTATTCGATGATTGCTTGATTAATTTTGTGGCACTGTATTCTTTTAACTTGGTTGTGCGTCGAGTGTACAGTTCATATTTACTTTGAATGAGAAACGCCCGTGCAATATTTTATATTTGCGTTTAAGCCCAGAGTTATCGTACAGTCAATTATAATTTTGGATAACCTACAAACTCAATTCCACCACTGGCAAACTTTGATAAATTGTAAGTAAATAAAATTAACTGTGAGCGGTTAAACAGAATACCGATTCAAAATCTCCATTCGCAATAGTTAAGAGGAGTCAGGATCCGTGAAATAGACACTGTAAATGCAACACATATACAGAATGCCAATACGTCTTTACCTGGCAGAGTACATAAATACTGTCAAATTGTGTTCAGAGTTCGTACTCGCATCTTTATTTGGACAAGATGTAAGTTTCTAAGGATATACGTGCGCAGAGTTGTACACCTCGACATTATGACAAAGCAAAGAACATTATAGACAAGAAATTATAACATGTTTCTGCAACGGGCGACTTGACCAGTAGCATGTGTACACTGAATCATGGGTATAAACAGCTGTTATTATACAAACAGTGCCGGAAAACGTATCTGTTAAACAGTTTCTGTTCGTTAATTCTCACTTATAATACTGTCGGAGTCGATACATAACTATTTTTCTTTTACGGGAATTACAGACGTTTTTATAGAACTTATTTAATTGATCGTAATAAGCAATAAAAAAAACGCTGCAGTTAAATGAATCGTGTCACTGTTAACAAGAAAATATAATAATGTTGCACATTTGTTATGATAAAACGATAAGTTATTTTTAACAGGTTTAGGTTGGTTGTTGTTTTATACTGCAATAAACACATCAAATAACTAGAAACGCTATCTAAAATTAATACAATAAATTTTCTGCCGTTATAATGCTAGTTTCCATACAGGCCTATCGAGAATGTTACTTCGCTTTATCAGTTCACTATTAGAAGTAATTATCTATTTATGCCGAAAAAATTATTGACATATTAACTATTACCATAAAACAAATATGCGGCAGTTAAAATTGGAATATTTAAGCTACAGGAAAACGAAGTAGGAAACGTGACAGGCATTGTTGTTAGCTGGAAGCATGACCGTAGTTAATAGTAAAAAAAACTCCTATTGGTTCATCTTAAAGATTGATATCAGACGTTTAATTGAATTGTAATACTCCTAACAGTAGTAAAGAAATCCGTTAAACACACATTGCCGATAAGCAGGATACAAATAGCTTAAGCTTACTTTTAGGCCTATAAAGTGAATCCACGTTTCATGTTTCAAATATAAATGCTTGTACCCACATGAATGTAAATCGACTAGTACATAAACACAGAAATACCTATCCAATCAGACGTTGTATCAAGATAGCCAATTTTATTTTAAAAATCGGTTTTATTCCGAACGTCCCAAGTTAGTTCTGCATGGTAAACATTAATTTCGTCTGAAAGTAATCTCAACAACGAAGGGATAAACTTAGCACAAAACCACTACAGTGTATAGTCAAAAAATGTCTCCCTTTAAATATGCCCGTAAGTGGTTTTGAGCTAGTACTTATTATTTTCTCAAACGTGGTATCGGTTACAATGTAATAGAACTACAGAGGGTATTTTACTTCTGTACATTTTTCGCTGTATGCTTTGTATTATAATATTTTTATTACTATTTGGACTCTGATGATAATATAAATATTCAGATTACTACTCTCCCCTTGACAATAATGTCTAAAATAAGTAATTTTCAATGTCTAATTTTATTTTCATTTAAGCTACCTCACTCTATTAATTCTGGGTTCTATGCTTTGTGAGTATGCATGTTCTTTAAACTGCATTCACTATGCACCGATGTCACTGACACCTCCTTGCACTGTACGTCCTAACGGACACCTTAGTTGTGACGTCACACGAAACCACTCGTTCCAAACAAATGTTTGTTTTCAAAGTTTAGCAACGGAATATCCACTTGGCTTCCCGACGTACTTTTGTAATACCGTTAAAACATAAATAATTTGTTTTGGCCTAAATAATGACAAACAAGAGTGCGGCAGGACTTCCCACGTAAACTGATATCGTCGGAGTCAAAATAATTTAATTCACTTAGCGGGAAAGTACATTTATGTAGGGCCTTGTGTTGCGATTTGTGTAGTACGCATCCTTGTTCCTTCAGAAATAATATTGTACGAGGCGAAGATTGATACAACTTAGAAACATGAAGTTATGTTATATATAATATTAAAGTTGTCTTCGTGCATTTTTGTAGGAATCTTCAAACTAAGTAATTTTCACAATAGGTAAGTTAGGCATTGTTATTAAGTTAGGCCTATACAACTTCTGCTACTGACAACAATAAGGGTGGCTTAGTTTTTAAAAATGTAACATCTCGTTGATTGTAAGTGATAAATTTTCGTGGGTTTGTTACCTTAGACGGGCGCTGCCCCATGACTTGTCCCGACCTCACATTTTTAGTGCCCCTTCCCTAAAACGTTCAATACTTAATGTACCAGCTCCACAATTTTCAGAGCTACTGCCCTAAAACTTTCTGTACCTCTGGCCTGTGATTTTTAATGAACATCCCCTACAATTTACAGTGACTCTACTCTCCAATTTTTTGTGCCCCTACCCTTAAACCTTCTGTACCTACTCTCTATTATATTTAATGTCTCTGCACCACAATTTTCAGTGACCATCCTCTACAAATTTCTGTACCACTGCCCAGGGGTCTTTAATGTCCCTGCCTCATAGTAAGTAGTCATGATTTTTAATGCCCCTGCTTCACATTTTGTAGTATCCCTGCTCCACAAATTTGCAGTAATCCTACCCAATTTCTGTACATCTGCCCCACGGTTTTAACGTCCCTACCGCACAGTTTTCTGTGCCACTACCTCGCAATTTCTCCAACCTTGAATTGCCTTACATACTGTTTATTTTCCTAAAATCTATCAAATGCTCTTTGTGGAAAATGGTAACCAACAAATTGAGCTACGCCTGCCATAAAAATATTAAAGTTGCGAATATTGTTAGCCTGTTTCACATTCGTGCTTGTCCTTCTGTAACATCTTGTGGAGTAACTTGGACTAGTTAATGACAAGTTATTTGAATTATCACAAGACCATGTACGAAATTTGTATTCAACGACTTTACAACCAATCCCCATATTAATTTGTTTTATCATGTCGTCGCAAATTGCCTGAGAAAGTACCTAATGTGCATAAAAAGTAATTCTAGCACGAAATTGTAACAAAACATACAATGACTAAACATTATGTTGGAGTTATAAAAATGGTAAAGAATATAAATGTAGGTATTAGTTATCAGATGACTTAATTTATTATTTTTGTGTGACACATCTTAGAATTCCAAATAAATTGTACTATTTAAACAAGAACAAACCTACATGCTTACCTCTGGTTAACTAATCTTGTCACTATTTACACATGAATAACTCCGAGTATGCTGCAATGTTATCTGTTAGGCTGTGTTCATAGCTTCTTTGATTTTACTTATTTCGAAAAACAACAGCATTTGCACAATTTTCTTTTACTTGATTATTACAGCCGGGGACAAAAAAATAGGATCATTATTTAGCATGGGCCAAGAGTGTCTGTTTGGAACCAGCATCATCGTGTGACGTCACACTAATTGTGTCCATTTTTATTGCTGCGCAATTAATTTGAATCGCCCCATCTAGTTTTATGTCGCTTGCACCGGAAATGGACGAGGTAGGACTTTCCCTTGAAGATAGGATCCGGGTAAATGTATGCCGCCTTTCTAAATGTAGTTCTTCTGGGAGGGGCGACATGTATAGGAAATGAAGGCTTAAGCAGATTTGCCGTTTTAACAAGAGACATTTTGCTGTAAACTAACTTAGTTTTCTGAGTGAACATGAAGTCATCGCCGACGCGAGTGTTCGCAAGACGTTATTTATTTTTATGAACTGCGCCCGTAGAATTGTTTTTATTAACATTGTAATTAGTCCACCAGCCATATATTTCCTAAACTAATATATGTAGCTGCCTTAGTATGTTCACGAACTGTGCCTTTGAAAAAGTAAACTATTGAAATCAAATTTGTAATTTTAATTGACATATTGGTCCGCCAACTGATGAAATTTAGTGTCACGAATTTGGTACAAACGTAACTCAATTAGAAATTCCTCAGTTGTATTTGACGTGAAGTTCGTATGTACTCTACCGTAATACACTGAGCTCTAGCACGGTGCAAAACGTAATTTATATTATATAATTCAGTAAATTATAAATTAAAGATTACAATAACCCAGTTAAATGAAATGTTTGTAATGGTAAGAGAGTCAGATTACTATGAGGAGGTAGCAAGGTAATTGCTTTAATTAGTGTTGGGGAATCGCATCTAATTATTTTATTTTATCTTCATTCAAATTCCTAAAAAGTTTTAATTAAATTCTCGTAGTTCTTCAAGATTATTTTTATTTATCTTTATAATTCATTCGCCCTTCAGCACTGTAGGTTTTATGTATTTCAGCCCATGGAAAATTTCAGGAAATGATTGGTAAGTTCAGGTAACTTCAGAGCCCACACTGCAGCCCAGGCAAGTTCTACCAAACTAGTCTAATAATTATTATTTACACAGTTGCTTCACACGTCTACTCACAATTAATTCCTATTAGAACATAAACAGCTATGTAGGCCTACATTCACAGTGACTGGCGGCATTAATCAAGAGAAGACGGATGTGTAATTACAAGAGTACACTGACTCGCACAAATACGTGATACCAACATAATACAATAAATGTTCATGTCATCAACAGCCCCTACAGTTTCTTCGAACTACTCGTGGATATTAAAAACGCGCACGACTACTTTAATAAGCCTGTTCACATGCGAAGCTAAAAATAGGTCTAGGCCTACATTTCCTTGTGAAATTAGGCGATTTGCACTATGTAATGCTATAAAGTTAAAAAAAAATGTGCACACGTCTTGTTTTAATTACAACGTAATAAACACAAACAGAAAAACAAAACAGCGGACAGAAATGTGAACTGACGGACTGTACGATGTAACTATCATTCTTTTATTTTTAATTGCCAGAGGTGAGTTTAATGCGTTATACGGCCTTTAACTTCGAAGTATTTAGGGTCGATTATGGTAAAGTGTAGCGAAGGGACAACACAGCATCCACTCCGGAGCCGGGATTCAAACCCAGGATCTCTCACGCCGCAGGTCGGAACTTAACCGACTAGGCTACGAAGGCCGGCTTAGATCACCAGACGTAATGAAACTTTGCAGGTCTTCAAAGAACTGTTGTTTGTCCTATTATATCACATTAAATAATGTCAGTGTTCTACATAGATATGTAGGTATAAATCATGTAACAAACATTCCAATGCATTGAGTCTTATGAGGAACTCATGGTTGTGTTGCCCCACCTGCATCCCCCGCTGACATTGGCCAAAGAAAATACCAAATGCCAGGAGGACGCAAGCGCAGACAGGAAGGTGGATCGGGTTCTGCAAGGAATTGCAGAACTCCCCAAACACAAAAGGGTGGTAAAAAATATGTAAGACAGATGCTAGGCCGAGTGCATGCCAGTGTTGTTGCCTTACAAAAAAAACAA